>VDFB02377178.1:0-42919 GCA_007258455.2 Sequoia sempervirens | reverse complement strand
GCTGACTTCAAATGTTGGTTCGTTAACACTTAATAGAGCCCATAAACGAGAATATATTGTCTTGTATAATTTGAACACCTCTACTAAACAGGAAAAGCAAAGCATTATTCTAATTTTCATCATCTTTTGTTTGAGAATATATGTTGCTCTACCCTTGCAACTCCAGGCTTTATGTCTAGTTTACCATTGTAATTGCAATGCATCCATTCTTCCTTGTTAACTTCTCTTATTGTTCGTATTAGCTTTTTTAAAAGAAATTTGCATTATGTGCTTGAAACCAAATATAATTATTTTATTCATCTCAAGTTTCTTTCAATTTTTCAATAAATCAAGGAGATTGAAATTCCAAATCTCATATTTTGAGCCAAATAATCAACATTTTAATAATTTGATTAACTAATGATGAGCACACAATTATACTGAGAGGGGCGGAGGGGAAGAGCGGGGGTGAATCAAAATAATGCAACTTTTACCAATTAAAATGTTATTAACCACGATAACATCATTTACTCAACATCAATAATTATGCACACGAGAAAAAGACATTAACACACGATATTTACATGGAAACCCTTATGGGAGAAAACCACGGCAAAATATTGCTTTACACATAAAATCTTCTTACAACTTTGTAGGCACCAACCTACTTGAAGCACCAACCCCTAAAAAACTCAATATCTCCAATTTGTAGGCACCAACCTACTAGAGGCACCAACCTCTAGGAGACACCAATTCCCTCAAGTCGTAGGCACCAATCTCTCCAATATGAGGCGCCAACCTCAACACAATAAAGTCTTTGTCTTCTTGAAAAACTCCTTCACAAGTCTGCTCAAAACTCCTCTCTAAATTACTCTTCACAATTCTTCCTTGAAATCTCTCATGAATATCCTCATAAGTCTCATTATTCTGCTCACAAGTCTCTATTTACTTTGCTCATAAATCTTCTTTTAACTCTGCTCATAAATCTCCATAAACTCACACACAATTTCCTCATAATTTGCATATGAACTCTTTATAGATCTGCTCATAAGGACTTGACAAGTCTGCTCATAAATCAGCTTAATTATTCTCTCCAATATATTTTACTTTTATATATTTCTCAAAATTTTCTCTTCAAAGTCTTTTGGCTGGTGTATGTATCATAAATGTTCTAATTCTCCGCACAACACTCACACTATCCCCCTCAAATTACAATCTCCTCCTTATATGTATTATGCCTTCAAAAAGTGAGGCAACTCTTCAAATAGACACAACTATTGCTTAAAACATGTCTTTTCATAACAACATAATAACATTAATAAATCAGATTGCTGCTTTTCAACAATGATATCCACCTCTTCATAACATATATTTAAGTTAAATTATTGTCTTCATAAAATCATCGTTGCCCCCATAATGAACTGCGGCTCTTTATGCATTTTAATTATCTTCAACAAGGTAGTCGTTGTCGCTCTTTAATCACATAAGATAAGTGTCACTTTTCTAAATGGTGATCTTTATTATGAACCACTGCCTCCTTATTCGCACCCTTTAAAGACTATAATCGCCACTTTTAATCTTTGGTTTTTGTCTTTTTCTGACTTTGCCTTTATGTGATCTTTTGTCTTTTCCTTAAAAACATGAATTGCTGCTTACTAACACTCTTTAATTTCTTCCGCTGACTTTTATTTGTCTTATTTTGTCTTATATGACTTATTGTTTTATTCTTATTTTGTCCTATTTGTCGCATTTCATTTGTCTTTGTTTATTAATACAAATCGCTGCATATTAATCTTTCATTGTTGCTTTTTAATCCTTTATATCTGCTGCTCCTTACATGTTAATCGCTGTTATTTAGAATATCTTCATAAATACTATAATATTCATAATGTAACTGCTGCAAATTGATAATTTAATCACTACTCATTTTATCTTCAATTTGGGCACCACCTTTCAGCATTAACAACCTTTAACCATTGCTTTTAATCGCTACCTTAACTAATATTAATCCTCGTCTTTTTAACGAGAATCTCTTCTTAATAAATCGTTGTCCAAACTTAATGGTAATTGCTGCTATATTGATCACTATTCATTATATTACAATTGTTGCACTTCATGTGTGGTCGGCTGGCAGCATGTTTGAAAACTCCAACTATGGTCGGCCAACATAATTATATAATCTTGAGATGTACGACTTGTGGCCTTTGGTCCAATATTTCCTTCAGCAAAAATATCTTCTTCAATCGATCTTTTGACAACGATTTCTTTGACATCACAATCGTCTCTCACATCAATCCTTGCATCATAAAAATCCATAATCTTCTATCTTCAAACCTTACGTCAAAGCATCATGACATCAATGACAACTTCCAATTGTCTATGTATGACATCAATGACAGCATTTCCAACAACTAATTCCCAAAAAGTTTTATGCATCAATTGGAGTTGTATTTTGAATTTCTATGCTTAAAACGATGCCCTTCATAGTATTAATTTTTGTATTTTGTTCTACATTTTCTGAAATTCCCTGACTTGTTCAAGGTTTGTTTATGCAGATAGAAGGAATACCTGCTCTTCTATAAAATATTTCCAAAGTCATAGAATAACTGCATTGCAATAATATTAAATTATTAAAAGATAAGGCTTTCAGTTGTAATAAAGCCACCTTAGTGGCAAGTGATTTCTCTCTGTTTTTTCTAGATTCATATTTTAGCTTTAAGCGAGTCATGTAATGTTTATCCATTTGGGTGGTTTCTTCTCCAATCTCCACATAAAGAGATGAACCTCTTTGTAATATTATCTTTTTAATTAATAGAATATTAAAATATTGTGTTTTATTAATTTTTGCAATAAACTCTGTATGTATTGTTGTACCCAAACCAAAAAAAAATTGCTTCATTAAGGCATTTTGCTTAAAAGAGTCTAAACCTTGCTAAAATGATGTCAAAATACAGTTTTTGGGCAAGTCAAGCATGGACTTTGGTCAATGTCATGTCAGTCGTCAGCAACAATTGGTTAGTACCTGGAGCTCAGAACCTAAACCTGGGACTCAGAGCAAGACATGTGATGATGGAGAAGCATTTCACGATGAAATTATACTCCTGCATGGTCAATTCAGTCACCAGAATGGTGATTACAGAGATCAAATAAATGAAGTTTTTTGCAAAAAGCAAATCTGCGCCCCTGTAGCCCAAGGGCGCCCTTCTCTTTGAAGGTCCAAATTTTGTTGCTTTTGCTTGTGAATGTATTCAGTCTCTTCAGAATTAGTCTGGTTATCCGACGAGCTATCCGGCGAAGTCATCCGAGTTGTAGAACTCCGGCAGTCGACGTCAAAAGTTGACGGTAAGAGAGGATGCATGTCACAAAGGATGGTCAGTTCACAGCTTTCTACACCCCTATAGCCCAAGGGCACCCTTGAATTTGGCCAATCAAATGATGGTATTTGCAAATGTCATCTTCCTGAGATCTTTTCTAATCTAGTCTAGCTTCGCAACGCACCAGTCAACCAGTCAATTCGACATTCTAAGAGATCATAGCAGAGATTCTACCAGACACGTAAATCAGAGGGTGGAGAAATGTAGTATTACACACCTGTACCTCTGTAAGCCAGGGGCGCCCAACCTTTAGGCTTGTCAGATGGGGTTTTTAGCTTTCGCAATCTTCACAAGACTTGTGCACAATTACTCCAGCTATCCAGCAAGCCTAGTCGTCAACATCCGGAATTTGGCAAACACTCGTACGTGCGAGGTCTTTGTAGAATGCTGAAAAGTGAAGACGTCTGGAAAATGGCTAAGTATGGAGCATACATTTCACCTTGGAAAGGCACCCTTCTCTTTGAGGTCTTAGAAGCAGTTTTCTTGCTTCGTCGCCTCCAGAGACATCTCTTCCAAGTGGATCTAGCTACACAGATAAACAGACGGTGCGAGAATCAAAGCACTCCAACTCCTGGTATTGAGGATCAAAGTAAGGTATCCAGTTGAAAGTTACACTTTTTACAAAATGGTGTTTGAGCCTTCACAAGCTAGGGGCGCCCTTGCTTTTGGGGTCCCTAATACAGCTTTCAGGTGCCTTACATACAGTCATTGGATGCAGAATACTTCCAATCACGCAATAGGCCTACCATCCAGTCAGCAAGGTTCATTGTTCATCGTCAACAGCAGTTTAAAGCGTCAGATGGCAAAACGGAGAAATGACTAAGTCTGGAGGCAGCATCAATTTAATCAAAGGCGCCTAATTTTTTGAGGTGTCAAACGTTGATTTTAGCAGTTGCAGCTCCCAGCAGACATTTCATCCTTGCTCTGCAGGCTTCGCAATGGATATCTCAGCTCGGTCACAGCCTCACTCAGTCACCCGGAAATTAGAGCTGAACATGGTCAACTATAACTTTGCAGTCAACTGTAAAGTAGGAAGTTAACAAAAAATCTCATAACTTGTGCAAACGGACACCTAGAGAGTTAATTTTTGACTTTTCGGAATTAGTATGCTGAAATTCTTCCTAATTTACCAAACTAATATTAAAATTCGACTTTTGCATGCCAACACCAAAAGTGGCAATTTTCTTCATTAATTCATTAATGACGCCCTTTTTAATATTAAATATTAAATTCGCATGTAAAAAGCAAACTGAATATTGTTGGGTGAAAACTATGTAATTAGCCTTTTCAATAGATTACACAACTAGGACTTCAGCCACAACTATGTGAGATTCAATCTCTCCTCTCAGCAAGGGGAGGCGCCCTTCTTCCAATTAGAAACCAGCTAGAGTATTTACAAAATATTTACAGTATTTACGAAGTGGGGGGTGCAGGTCACATTCATCATTCTCTCTTTTTTCAGAGAACATGTGTATAATGCTTCACAACTGAAAACGTTCTTAATTCAAAGTACTAGAAACTTACCAAAAGCAATACAACTGATTCCCTATCTTGGCAAAGCAGAGCTTAGAGGTATTAGATAAGATTATAACAAAATAAAAATGGAAACAAGTAAGGCTCACGAAGGCGCAAAGTCGTTTCGTAGTCTTTTCAACTGCAGATCTGTGAGAACAATATAGTTTGTCGCATTAGAAGCACAAAGTCTTCTTAGATGCAGCAATTCATTTGAACAGCATGGGAGATTACAAGCTCAAAGTCTTGTAGATCTTTCAACCAAAACAGTAAAACATAAACACAAATTCAAGTTAGAAATGTGGCACAAAGTCCACAAGAATCACTTGAAGTCCTTCAGATTTCATAAACTAATCACCACCAATCTCAATCAAATTCAAGAGACAATCGATCCAACGCAAAGTCTGGTATGCAATTTCTTCCTTTATTGATCAGATTTAGGTTCACAAAACATGAACACAAAGTTTCACAATTTGTTGCAAATTGAGCAGCGCTTCGTTGCAAAAACTAAAGGCCCCTATTACAATAGAAATCCCTCATATTTATAAAAGAGAGGGAAGAGTAAATCTAGGAAAGTTAGGTGAGCTAATTTAGGAAAATCTCACCTAACTTTGACTAAAGTCAAAATGTAATTTGTTTTCATGAAACTACATCTCGGATATTAGTGTAATTACATTTTGCAAAATGACATTTAAGATGTCAAAAACTATTTACAAGATGCACAAAGGACACATCAGAAAGTCTAACACTGGAGATCAAGAATCTTCATGGTTCCTTGCTTGGACGCGGAAGTCTTCATATTTCTTCCTGGTCTCCTGCATGAATGTGTCATCTGGAAGAACCAAGATCAAAGGACATCAGCCTCGGGATCACTTGACGAGATCTAGAGAGAAACTACAAGGATGGTGAATCAATAGGCGTTAGCAGAAAAAGTAGCATTGGGAAGCGTGAAGCGAGAAACGATGTTGAGCAAGCGCGAAACGAGCAACTAGGCATGGAAAACAATGCAGGAGCGAAGAAACAGGGTCCGGAATGGAAATAGAGCAAGTTTGAAGAGACTAAGTTAAAAATTGCCAAAAGTGTAAAAGTGATAAAATTCAACACCATTGCACAAAAAATGACTAAGTCCGGAAAAAGTGCAAAGGTGCTAAAATTAATGCCATAGTAAAAAATTGGCTAAGTCTGGAAGAAAAGTGCAAAGGTGCTAAAATTCAGCACCATTGCACAAAAAAATGACAAAGTCTCGAAAATGTGCAAACATGCTAAAAATAATGCCATAGTCAAAAATTGGCTAAGTCTAGAAGAAAAGTGAAGGGGAGCTAAAATTCAACACCATTGCACAAAAAATGACTAAGTCTGGAAAAAGTGCAAAGGTGCTAAAAATAATGCCATAGTCAAAAATTGGCTAAGTCTAGAAGAAAAGTGCAAAGGTGCTAAAATTCAGCACCATTGCACAAAATAAAATAAAAAAACTAAGTTTGGAAAAAGTGCAAAGGTGCTAAAAATAATGCCATACTCAAAAATTGGCCAAGTCTAGAAGAAAAGTACAAGGGCGCTAAAAATCAGCGCCATTGCACCAAAACAAAAATCACTTAAGTGAAGGGGCGCTGATTTTGGCGTCCTTACACTTTTAAAACTTAGTCAATTTTCCAAAAAGAAGTAGAGCACTATTTTTTCAAACAACTGCACTTTTCACAACTTTACTAAATATCAACAGTGAGAGCCCGCGAAGGTACTCGTTTCGAAGGTCTTCACGAGGCGAATGTAGGGGGATGCTCAAACTGACTGTTTGAAGCTTTGGAACGCACTTCGAGGTGGATTGAAAATTTCCTCATTTTGCGTGCTTGAACTTCACTAACCTAGGAAAAGGACAAATTTCGTAGGGGGCTTATCCGTGGAACGAGCGCTGCTAGATTTCGTGATAACAAATATTTTATTATTATTTTGTAATCTGAACTCCAAGTCAGTATCAGTTCAACTGGACGGGGTCCAACTAGAAACATTCTTTCGCAGTTAGGGTCCTTTATGGTGCGATTTTACTCTATTTAATCATGGCGCCTATCATAATTCATTCATCCAACTTCAGAAATTCGTAATTCTTCAAGGAAGAGGCGAATTTTCTTCCAGAATTGGGCAATTTCATCAGCAATCAATTTCAGAGACATCAAAATATTCCTTTTGCAGGTGCAAGTTCAGAATTATCAGCAAATTTGACAATTAAAGTGGCAATTTTGACAGAGGAGAGCAATAAAAAAAATGTCTTTCTTCTTAAATTCTTCCAAATTCTATCAGATTCCATTCGCATGTTCGAGAAACAGACAAATTTTGGAAAAACAAATCTTCTAGGTTCATTCAGAATAGCTTCCTCGAGAAAAACCATGTGCTAGAATTTTTCAGGAAAATTTACTACATAGCATCAATTCTCAAGGCTCTAATTTTCTCAACTGAAAATTCCTTGCATGGTCGAGTAGAAGTCAAATTTTCGCATTTCTAATGTTCTGGGTTGTCTTAGAATCTTTTTCTGGACAAAACCCATATCTCAGATTTTTGGCCGAAAATTGCCCTTCAATAGGCTATTTTTAGCCTCAGCAAGCTATTTTTAGCTTTCCAGAAAACTTTTCAAAATATAGTCGTGTTCACAGTCAATGTTGGTGTATTTAATATTTAATTACACTTTACATAAGTTTACTTAGGTAATTATTTAATTCCTAGGTTAATTAGTTGTCATCCTTATCTTGTTGAGCTATCTTGTTGCTCAAGATAAGATTAGGGTTTGCATCTTTGCTTTTATAAAGCAAATCATTATCTTGTAATTATTGAATTCTCGAATAATATTATGTTGCACATTCTTTTGCAACCTCTCTACGTTTTCTGATTTTCTCTTCTGTGGAAGGTCTTTTCGGTTTGCAAATCTAATCTTGGTTTCTAACAGTCAATAGGCGAGTTTTTCAAAATCCAATACACTCAGCTCGAATTCAAGACCAAGTCAGTCTTGACCCACGACTTCATCGGGATGGTTGATACGAATCTACACAAGGTGCTTCCAGAAGCAGTCTTAGATCCTGTCAAGATAAGAGATTCGATACTCCAGAACATCCAACAGTCTGAGTTACTTGAGGCCACCTCCATACCTATCTCAGTTCATTGCGTGGAATTTGTAATGTCTTGTGTTAAGCATTACAACTTTGCTACTCGTGAGATAGTGTCGGTAGATGGACGAGTTATATGCAATCTCAAGCCCTTGGGCATCGAAAGATGTTTTGGTATCCCTCAGTACCCGAGCAGTCTAGTCATTTCTATGGAGCAGTGTGAGTAAGCATTTAATGTTGATATGGACAAGTGTCAAAATAAGATGGCAGAGAGATGGTTGAAGCAAAAGAAGAACAAATTGCCAAACAACGTGGGTCACGATGAATACAAGGATGAGTATGTGATTCTAATTAAACTTCTAAATCGTGTCTCAGGTCATGCAGATGCCAACATATTTCAGCCTTGGATGTTTTACATCATTGATCGGATCATCTCTAGGCAAGAGCATTATAACTAGGCACCCTTCATCAGCGACATTCTCCACGAGCAAATCACCGGTTTCCTAGTTGCCCACGAGTTTCACATGTGTTTCTACATCGTGTACTTGATCGCTTACCAAGGTCAATTTAGAGGGTTCAACACGACGGGCATACTTAGTGTTCAGAAAGTCTATCACTATTATGATCAGCTCGAGTTCACTAAGGCTGAACGTCACTTCAAGCATGTTCGCGAGGCTTTCTTCACTTACACAATGAGAAATTTGGACCGGGAGATGCACATTCGTATATCGACAGTTGCTAGAGCAGCGATGGTTGATTGGGCAGACTGGTTCATTCGGTTCCCTACATATACCTACATCCGCATATATGGATTTACTGGAAATCCAGCCATGCTTCCATGCTATCCTTCGGATAGGACAGTTTTCATGGAGTTCCTGAGGCAGTTACATGATGTTCATCGTCATTTGCGCCCCAAGCATAAACAGGCTACCAACTTTCCCATGCAGTTTGGAATCTATTGGTGCAAAACGGCAGTTGATGCCAAAGCTGTAGGACAGGAGTTAGAGAAGTTTCCTCTCAAGTACCTTGTCGATGCACACGCCTATAATCCTTTGGGTCATTGCACAACACACCTCGGTGGTCGCGCATACCATAAGCCTACTATGGAGGACTATTGGGTGAATTGTGATGACGATTTTGACGTGTGTAGACACAGCTATGGCCGCTTCTCTCTCCCGCAGATTTTTGTCTTCTTGGGAGAAGATGTGGGAGGTTTATCAGATGATGAGGGAGATATACTTCCTCAGTTTTTCAGAGAGCAGGTTGACACACAACTGTTGCCGATAGTAGATTGGTAGGCCAAGGAGTACACATCAATAAAAGAGAGGTCTAGTAGAGTTATCCAGAACAGTATACTTTACCTCGACAGCAAGAAGACTAGAAGGGTAGTCGTGCCTAGAACAGAGCCGCCACCGATGGATGCTTCACTACCTTCCTCATCTAAAACCAAATAGAAGAAAAGGAGTAACCCTCCTAAGAAAACTCAAGTGCCTAACAATTCAAAAGGGAAGGCACTTGCCATTGATACACCCATGTAGCCAGTTCAGAGGCCAGTTCAGAGTTTGCCAGAGCCTGAGGTTCAACCTCGTGTTCCATCACCGACACCAGTACAGTCTCCAGTCCCAATTCACATCGAATTGGACATAACTCGCCACCTCGCAGCAACTCCTCTACATATTCACTCTCGTCAGAGCCTCTCATTGCTAGTACAGATCCTTCCAATGGCATTAGTTGAGAGCAGTCTTGGATTGAGGCTCAATTGGGAAGGAAGAGAAGGAAACCATCTTACATCCTTGATCATTCTGATTTTGATCAGGCTTACCAAGATGCGCCAGACAAGAGGATCAAGAAACAGGTCCATGTGCAGAGGAATGTTGATATGGAGATCGTCATTGAGACTGCCATACCTCCAGAGGGGAAGAGTTTGGATGAGATTGAAGTTCAAGACTTTCAAGTTTCAGGTGATCCCAGTCAACCTTGGTCGAAGCACTCGCCAGACACAGGTTGATCTCCTACAAGTTGCTACAGACAGCGCCAGGGATAGAATACTAAAGGACGAAGAAGACAAGGCAGCCCTCAAGGCTAAAATCAAACAGCTTCGTCAGTACATTTTTGGCCTTGTACAGAGGTCAGATGTCACCGCTACACTCCCGCAAATGCTAGAGCCACGAGCAGAACAAGGCCAGCTTAATCACCTGGTCGCATACGGCAAGCGTTTGGAGGATTGAGAGGAGGAGTTTGTTACTAGAGGTCGCTTTGTGCTTGCAGAGTTATACCAGTTATGGTACAATGCACGCAAACTCCGTCTACATCTCCAAGATGAGGAGCGAGACATGGCAATGGACAGACCCCGAGATGACATTATGATTGCTCACCTGAGTGTGGCATATGAATCAGTCACAGATGCAGAAGATAAAGAGGCTCTCTACGCTTGGAAGACACAGTTAGTTTTCAAGGCAAAGATAGAGGAAACGATGGCATTAGATTTGGCTGAGAGTAGAAAGCACGTCACTAGTGCACTCTGGTACGTGAGAACTCTCGTTTCTCACATACCGTGTTGATATCAGATTTAGGGTGGTGCATATGTTGAGCTTGCCGACATACAGTCAGAGCCCCAGGCACTCATTCATAGTATTTTCAGTGGGGAAACCGTTGGCTGTAAGATGGATCAGGTTACAGTCATGTAAGTGTTGCTCAATGAAGCAACCAGGAGCAGAGGTGAACTTTAATGTCAGATCACAGCTGGTGAGGATATGCTGCACAGACACAGTATACTTCGACAAAGTATCAGTGCTCCAGACAGTGATACAGTCAACAACCTTGTGGAGGGGTTGGTTGCTCGAGATCATGGCCAGTAAACTTCAGTTTCCACCTCTCAGGATAGACATTAAACACAGGAGTTAAACGTGGCGTTACCTTTTCAAGTTAACTCGTTGTCACATCTCATGCATGTCTATTCTGGGATTATCTATGTTCACTTGGAGTTTCATTTAGGGTTTTCGTTAACTGATGGTAGTGTTCCAATTAACTTGCTTTCAATAAGGACATGCATGCTTGCACATTGTCCCTTTAGAATAGATGTACCCATTAACTGATGGTAGCTTTCCAGTTAACTATATAGTTTATTTTATTAGGGTTTAGCAATAATCTTGCATGCATTGCAAGACTGTAGTTGACTCAAGGTGATTTTAGGGTTCCCTACACCTTTTGATGTCTATAAATAAGAGTTTTTCCTCATTTGTACATAACTTTTGCACGCGATAATAATATATGTTGAGCCAGATTTGCCTATAATATTGCTATTTTGTATCTGTTCACTTTGGTTGAATGATCATTGTTTCATGTTCTTGTGTTTATAAGCTTTCTTTCATATCTACACCTCAAAAAGGTGTCGTCACCTCCTTGGGAATTTAGAATCAAGGCTTATCATTCGTTGTTATTGTGTTAATGAGCTTATTTCATGTCTACACCTCGGAAAGGTGTCGTCACCTCCTTGGGAATTCAGAAGTGGAGTTCATCGTCTGATGTTGTTGCCAATAACTTTTCTTTCAGCCTACGCCTCAAAAAGGCGTCGTCACCTCCTTGGAAATCCTGTCTTAGAAGTTATCGTATAATCATTCCCGCTCCGTTTCCTAATGCTCTAATTTCTTGAGGGCATTGGATAGTATAAGTTAGTTTTGAGTTGTAGTTAAGTCTTGTGAAACCAGAAAATCCTTGGCTGCAATGTTCAAAGTTTATTGCAAACCTTGTGCCTCTTTCAGCTGAGACAAAAAGATAGGAATTAGTTTAGTTTACTCTTTCAAGCATTTTGTCCGCACAACGAAGGAGCTTCCCCTCCTAATTTGAAGAGCATTCATCACATAGTGTGCATAGCTGTCCGTACCAACTTGCACTCCAGAGGTGTTAGTTCTTACGCCAACATGTATATCTTTGAAATCCATGAATTAGCATCTGAACAAACAGCATTTTTAGTCACATCTACAAACTCATCTTTATTATATGAACTAGTTCTTGTGTAAATTTGGTTTTATTGTTCAAGCCGTTGAGTTTAACTGGTTAGCAGATTCAGTTTTCATTGTGGAAACCCAATGTTCAAATGCCCATAGGGACATCTCGTGTTGAATTCTAAGTGGTCACTAATGGTCTTCCATAGCTGACTTCTAAAGTGGATGTGGTTTCTAAATTAAAAAGGATTTCCCAATACTGACTTTTGCTCTTCCATATGTGATTTCTAGTGTGTGTGCCCATAAGGTGCTCGTATAAGTGTTTAATAAGACTCACAACAGCTTCTATCGGTCTCACATTGAGCTTTCATGAGCAGAATATTTGTAGACAACATTCAAGAGAAGGAAAAGAAAAGAACAAAAAATGGTTTTGACAGGAATCAGCAACATCTGGATAAAACTGTTCTCTGTCTGCAGATACTGAACATTGGGGTAAAAGTATCAGAAACTTGCCCAAAATTCTCCATTAATTTGTGTAGAACACAGAAAAAACAGACTTTGATGAATGATCCACTAGAATCTAAGACACAACTAAGCAAAGAAGTCATTTTCCCTTTTTACACAAAATAATTTTACCTTTTCATTCGTCGTCTATGGCTGGAAGTTATTTGAATCAAATCATTAAATGTTGGAAAAATAATCTAATGAGAACTCTACACTCAAATAAGACAATGTAACTTGAAACACTTTGAAAAGCTCTTTTGTGCCAAGAACAACAGTTCAGGGGTTCTGAAGAGAAGCAAAACCAATAAATGGAGCAAATCCAAGGTGAATTTTTATTGCCTATATAGATTCCTCTTGAGAGTTATGCACTTTCAAAAACAATGGTTACTGATTTCAAATCTGTGCAGAAAAGATTATGGCCTCAAGCAAGTTAAGAGAATTTTTGTACAGTTAAAAGGTCACTACATGTGCCGTTGGAACTTGGAAGTTATGTACTTGCCAGTTCCCTGAATGGCATTTGTGTAATTTATTTAGAATATACTCAACGGCAGAACTCATATTCTAAATAATATGTCCTATTCTAGTTATGTCTGAAAGTCCATCAATAATTGAGTCTTTAGGGAACAACAGTAGAATCATTACTATCATATACTGGATTAAAGCCCCAGAAGAATTGCAACTTACTATAAAAAATTTAATACCATATAGATGCATTCACAAACCTTAACAATGACTGACAATGTTCATATTAAAACTGTTTTCTTTTGTAAGTAGGCTATCCATTTGATTTTTTTCAAATGGCATTACAAAATTTCAATTCAACAATATCAACGAGTATTATCATGTTTCATTATCCAAACACTTTCCTACATTATTCTGTCAAAGACAGTTATTAACAGAACTAACAACCATGTAGATGATTTCCTCCCTTTATGAACACAAAATTCTGTTTTTGTTGGTACATTATAATTGTGTAGTTATCTGATTGTTTCAAAATCTAGAATAACTCTTTGTCTGACATCAAAATGCTAACTAGTAATCAAATATACCTGCTCTTTTCCATCAGCATCAGCTTTGACGAGTTTTGAAATGAACTCCTTGTGTGTTTTCTCATCTTTAAGGCTCTCAACAATATCAATATAGGCCACCCTAAGGGCCTCATTTCTGATGGACAACAAAAGGTACTTTGAGCTCAATATATTTTAAAGCAAGGTATCCATCATAAGAACAAAAGCTAAAACATACTGCAACACATGATTCCAGAGTACATAATGTAAAAACAAAAAGTTTATATCAATTCAGATTCTACCTCTGCATTAATAGAGCAATATCAGCAGCTTCTGATGCATGTTTTTGTTTCTGTTGTCCATAAATTTGACATGTTACAACATATGTAAATTTTATATCTGCTTGAGCCCGTGATTTACGAGATAGCTCATATCCTTGTGCATTTGTCATGTCAGCTCCAGAAATGCCATCCTCAATGTCTAAAAATTTAAATGGTGAGAAAGATATTAAAGGAAAACCAAATAGTAAATCTCAAAAAATATACAATATATTATATAGATATAAAGAGAAATATTACCACCATGTAATGGATTTTCTAAGTAACTCTGTAGCATAAGAGCTTTTCTGTAGTACATCATTCCTCTAACTGCATATTGATTAGTTCAATTAGAAAAACCACACAAAATAGGCTGGCTTCTGAAATAAAAAGTATTTGATAATTCTGCTTAAAATTAGAGGTATTGATTGTCCAACCAAGAAAGCAATATACCAGTTCTTGCTAAAGTCTGCCCTCGGTAAGATGCCCATAAACGCAATTCCAAAAGATCATTGGGATTCTCCTTAAGTTCAAAATCAAGTGTATTTTCATGTCGACCAATGCGTTCCAGAAAATTACTCCATTCATCTAGCAATTTGTCCAACTTAAAATAATAAATAATTAAAATTTCTCAGCACATCTTATCACAAAGAACAAGCCCAAGAAAATGTAAAACCACCCCAATAACAGATAATGGATAACTTTTATTTTAGTGGTAGCCAAGAATCGAACTCTCCCAAACAACCATAAACATTCATTTTAATACCCATCCTTTCAACAGGCTTGATTCATCGAACAATAAACTCAATCTAGTACAAACAAAATGCTTTTATAAGTTTTTAGCCTTAATTCAACAATCATTTTACCCTTACCTCTATGTTGCTGGACAGTGAACACTGCCCTTGGTCCAAGCAGCGTTCATGTTAGGGAAAGGTGTCTCAATCTTGCATCCTATTGTTAAGAACTAAAAATGCAATTTTAAGGGCTCTAGAAGTCTTCTCGGCCCCAAAAAATGTTGAAATTAGGTTCCATCAATATCCCAAAACAAGAGTTATGGACTTTAGAAATTAGGCCTCACACGTCAAAAATGAAAAAGCATAAATGACACATAAGAAAGATGTAAGGAGTTACACTTTTTGAGCAGCTTATGACGTCATAAAACATCTCTAAACAGAGACAAAATGGAGCACCCAAGTTGGTGAGTGGATTAAAATATGTGAGGCCACAAATTTGTATATCCACCAAAACAAGATTCAAAATGTAGGTATAATATCATGAGCATGTGGTTTTAATGTCCCTTTTCCCAAATAAAAAGTATTAAAATTAAAAAAGTGTTTACAAACAGTAGTAAGTAATAATAAATAAGTAAGTATATAATAATAAAGTAAAGTAAAATACATAAATAAAATTCAAGTAAAAGTGTTTGGCAGGAAATTGGGACCCAAGGGCCCAAATCAAGTAAGGTATACTTATAAGACCTAGCATTCATTCTCGGCATCATCTAATTTCCAGTTTGCATTGTCACTTGAGCTCGAATCTGAATGTGCATTCAGGAACGAAAACCCCTTGACTGCAGTGTCTGAGGTTAGGAAAAAACCCCTCACCTCATACTTGGCAATTTTAAATTAAGAGTTGCATGGTGAACTAAATCAGAGTGAGTTTGTCATTTTCAGGTTTCTGGTGGTTGGAGTTGCATGTAATTCTGCTCAATCACCAATTCAAAACATACCATTCACTAAAGTGAGCTGCACCAGTTCAAGAAGACATCCACAACACCTGTAAGCCTAAGCGCAGTTAAGAGGAGTGTTGACATGGCTCTCTGTTGGGAGATCCTTCATTGTTGTCCCCTCTCCCCACCCTTGACAGCCTGCTACAATCACCAATTACAGTTTGCAAGGAAAATCTAATTGGCATCGTCATTTTAGGCTTGGGATTAGAAGGGAGGCCCTTGGGATTACAAGGTAAGTCTTATGAACTGCACATCATTGCTAGACTCAACCAGGCACATTATAGCTCTTGTAACCTCATTTTCAACTCAGAGAGCCAGTATCAAATACAACCATCTGGTCGGTGTTTAGGGTTGACAGTACCATCCATAGATTGTATCAGTCACACATGAGTAGAATCAGTCAGTCCCAGCCAGCCGTATCCTTCCACATCTTGCTGCTGCAGATCCAAATATCAGTGTGCCACATTCTTCTATAAGATTACCACACAGCAGATTGGAGTGTGACACCAATCAGGAGGCATCATCATATTTCAGTGCAATTCAGATCTTTACACTTGGTGAATAACTACTGTCATAACAGCATTCAGAAAGAATCCCTAGCGCAGCATTTGGATCACTGCCATAAAAGAACACAGGGCATATTTGGGGTGTCAACATATCGATCAACTGAAGGGTCTCAGGAGACCAATTGCAGTCAATCAGCATCAAAATTCAAGGGTTATTAAATGAGTTAGTGACTGTCTATGTAATTCTGAGATATACATTTCCAGATCAGCTTATTGTATTTGTTTTGGAACTGCTATGAAATTGAATAAACTGCAATCGCTAAACTCTTCTTCCAATTTTATTGTGGTTGGTCCTAAGTTACTATATTGGTTGATATTTTAATTTGTTTCAGTTTGATAGCACCTAGAAAAAACATAAAAATTCAGAGAAGCTAGAAAATTGCAAGAATTTAGATTTGGAACATCTCAATGGTGAAAGTAAAGAGTTATTTATGTCTATAGCAAATATCGTGTACCAGAGAAAGTTCAATTTATTCAATGTTTGGGTTTGTGTTTCTCCCCTGTTATATGAGCCAACATGATCGATAGTTTCATTCAAATAGACAGTGAGCTAGTTGCCAACAACTGAATAATAATCTTAGTCAAAGATATTGGCCAGCAAATAAATTCTTCAAACAAATAAGGATTTACTATTTGGAGAATTCACTACACTAGTACTAGCAACCTAGCAGGATTTTAATACTACTTGAATTGACCCTAGCATCTTATTCTCTCCAGACTCAACAACAAAGTTTCAGCTCTGTGTATGTTCCTTCCATAAAGTTGACATTTTATCAAACAATTAGAATACTAGAAATACTTTGCTATATATATGATTGTGTGCATAGGTTTGTCTACCTGTTGTCATGCATGTATGTGTATTAAACAAAGATAGTCATACACAAGAATGAGGTATTATGGAATTATACAAAACCCTGACAATAAATCTGTCTACTATTCAGAAACAAAAATTATAGTACCTGGGAAAATCTTTTGAAGATAAAAGAGAATAGTAATTCCATCTTCATTCTCCTTCTCTAATTCAGACACGTTGTAGAGCACAGTCTCACTGTAGTATGGAGTAAAGACACTGCAATGCAAAGAATATATTAAATAATGTTATTGCAGAGGCACACAATTAGTAGATTTAGTCATTGCCACTAAAGATGTAAGTACAGTTTTATTCACCTAAAAGATAAGATTTCTCGCACAGGTTTTGCAGGTGCCATGTCCATGAATAATGAGTTTGCAAAAAATTCTAGGCGACGTCTTGCCTCTAGATTTTTCGGTATGTTGACAGCATAGTCCTTGATTGTCAATAGCAAGTGCAACCTCTTGATCTGCTCTTTCTGCATTTAACACTCAAAACGAAAATTCAAATCATTGGATTAATGCACTTGCAAAATATGCAATCAACAAAAAATTAAAGCAAAGGACGCAAATTCATGCACATCTGGCAATCCTATATGTTTCATACCGTCAACTAACAAGGAGATTCTCTTGAAGAAAAGAGGAAAACAAAACTGACAACAGGAAGACAAAATTGTTTATGCAAAGAAGTTTGGGTCTGTTAACTTTTCCAACAAAACAGTAAAGAGTATGGAATATCTGACTCCATGTGAAAGGAAAAATGACCTTTCTATATCCCAACTCACACCAAATAGATGAACAGAAATAAATAAATAAATAAAAGTACGGTTATGGTTGTAATACTTAATTTCACAAATATCATCATTTTTTGCCACCAACACAATGGATTAATAGAAAATTGCACTTAATACATTCTCTTTCCTCTTTGCTATTGTTTGATAGAAATGATATGAATCAGTTATAATTTGTAATTTGTAATCCATAAGGATATATAACACACTTGAGAAAGACAAGAAAAAATATGTAGGGGATGTCCACAAATAATAGGCCACTGAGACTTAATGTATGCAGTCATGTTACAGAGAAAACTAGTAGAAAAGCAGCTTCCATACCTAATAAAACAAAAGGCAAAGCCCAGTAAAAAGTATCTAAGGAAAGGCCAAAAAGAAAACCGAACAACGAAATTCTTACTATAACATGTGCTCAAAACACACTCATTCTTATTCAAGTTTGCTAGATCACATACAATTTCCATATCTTTAGGCCACTCCATCCTTGAGAAGAGACGCCCTTCGTTCCTTGCTTTTGTGACAATTCCCCAAGTATCATATGACTCTCTAACATTCAATAAGAAAAATCATTGTACCAAGAATATGAAATACATTGAAAATTAAGGTAAAACACTTGTATACGGATACCTTGACCTTGGCAGTAAAGGAAAATGCTCAACTGTAATCAAAAATTTCTGATAATACCTTAGACTGTTTGACAGCAAATCATGGATGACTACATCATAAAGATCTTGCATGGCTGTCACAGCCCCCTTTGCTAGAGCAGGTGTTTCATCATGCATCTGCTTAATCAGAATTATAAAAGTTATGCCTGAAGTAAAAATAAATTTTTCATTTGAATTGCATAGAAATAGTAGGTTTAAGTTGTTAACCCCTTCTTCCAAAAGAAAGAGCTGAAAAAACGCATCATAGTTCAAATATTTACGTGGCTAAAGTATTAGAATTTAATTATTTTTCAGATCATTGTCATAATAGAGAAAAGCTAATTCCAAAGTAATGAAATGACAAATAACATAAAGAAATTAAGCAAACTAAGAAAACACTATCACTGCTTCATGCACACTAGCCTGTCTATAGTATGTATGAAGTACGTTAGATGTTTGCAAATAAATAAATTATTGATACAATGGACCAATAGAATGAAGTGCGATGTCCTATTTTATGAAATTTTCTCTGCTAGCAGGTTTTGACACAGAATATCCCTTTTCTTAAAAGAATTGTTATTAACCTAAGCTACATCTCTTCAAAGGTTGAGATTCATCTACTTATATAATGTGGTTTTCAAATTGTTTAATACACCTCACATAATAATTGTGTAAACAACTGAAACTCATATATGATGGTTTATTTCTGGATGTAAGTTGTAACATAGTAGCATTACGCTAAGAAAATCCATTACTAATCCCCAATAATCACATATGAAGTAAAAATGAAAATGTTTATAGCCTTGAAGATCACCTCAAAGGTTGATAGCATTACACATCTTCAACTCACAGATGATAGACTGCTATATAAGGAAGTAACAATCAAAGAAGCCTGCGGATATAAAATGATTTAGACTGGTACAGGAAGGCAGCAGAGCTAAGGATTAATGTAAAAAATTCAAAGATTTTCTTTATTAATGACAGAATTTCAGGAGTTTTCAAGAATTTTAGAATTTGTGATTGGAATCCTGCCTAGCTGCTATCTAAGGTATCATTATTGACATAGAAATCATCTGTTAAGGATTGAAAAGCTACTAGATAGAATTCAAAGTAAACTACCAATATGGAGAGGTAAATCACTGTCTTTAGTAGGTCATATCTAATTAATCAAATCATCCTGATGCAGAAGCAACCTTGGGGTCCGCACATTCTTGCATCACCCAAAAATATTTGTATTTTTCTTTAGTAGAGTTTGTGCACAAGCCTAACCTGTGTGTGTGTATCTGTTTGTTTCATGGTGTAGTTTTTCATATGCAAGATTATCTTACATGCACAAGTGTTGAGTTTATTGCATGCTGAATCACACAACCTCATATCACTCTTCCTGGTTTCCCTTTAGCAGCCCCATCCAAATTCAATTTAATGACTCCTTGATGTAGAAGCTGCAACCTATTGTCAAACCATGGTTCACTAAACTAATTTGTGGTCCTCGTACAGGAACAGGCTTGGGGTTTGGGTATGCTGATATGACACTTACAATAAACATTAGCTCTCATAATGCCAATAAACAAAATACCTCATAATTTGCAAACAAAAAAATACTCACAAATTCATATCACTTTCTACAGCAGCGTCTCTGTTTGTCATTTAACATGATGCTCATTCTATATGTCTGTATGTACATATATGTATATGTGTACATATATATGTATATGCATATATATGTGATCAATATTGACATTGATAAATGAAAAACTGAAGAGCTAATGCTATTCTATATGTTTCATCTCATATCTTTTAATTTTATCATTTCTAACCCACGTAGCTCATTTTGTTTAACATAGATGTTCTAATGTATTGCATGTAACTTCAATATAAAATTTGTAAAAAGTATTATCATGTGTTCACTTAACACTTACCTAGTGAATGGCATGCATTTCCCATACTATGCAAGTATCATTGAATACCATATAATATATACTTGAAATATATTCCAAGATGATAATCATGCATTCCGAACTAGATGCATATCCTATTTTCATATACCAAATACAGTTGAAACAAAACGAATACACAATTATCTTTAAACAAAGTTCATACCATTTCATCTATTTGTTGAAACAAAGGTTTCAGGCAAGAATGAATCCAACAAGGATGTAACGTAAATTGGATTATTATTATAGTCAACGTGTTTATAATACCTAACTTGGTCACAAATAACATCAAGGACAGAAGTAAACAACACTGATATCTTAGTCCTAAGTTACCGGTTTGGGTTCAGGTTCAGGTTTCAGGGTTCAATTTGCGGATTCGATCAAAAAAAAATCGGGGTTGGGTTCACTTTGGGTTCGTCCACACACACACACACATATAAGTATATATATAAATATGTATACATGTATACATGTATATGCATATGTATATATGTAATCTCCCCTTCTCGCTAGCTAAGCAAGGTGTTGCCTTGCCTTCCTAATTACCAAGGGCAAGTGTTGAAGACAAGGGGAATCATTTATTTAATTGTTTAATTATCACATGGGTTCAAAATTACTCTTTTAATGTGATATTAAATAATTAATTAAATTATCTTCATATAAAGTGACTAAGTAAAATGGGACAAAAATGAGTCGATGAATTATTTATTTTAAAGTGGACTTTATAAAAGTCACTTTATGTGATGTTGAAAAAAAAAGTGACTTAAGATATTTAAAATCATACCTTGTAAAAACAAGTCACTTTATTTTGGCATGCAAATTAAAAGAAAAGGAGTCTCTTGCGGGCATGAAGGAAATATATGGTGGAAGCACATATTTTGAAGACACTTTTTTGTTCAATGAACATTCTTCTTGATACGTGCTCTTTGAGTTAGGGTTTGAGAACCTGCAACTTCAGTTTCAGGTGTGAAACTATCACCCCTAGCTGATTTTTTTGAAGTAATCACGAACTGAGCTATCACAACTTTGAGAGTCGAGTTGGGAATATGAGTTCAGATTGGAGTTCGAGGTTTTCTCTTGGAAGAACTGAACAAAACAAAGGAAAACCCGAGTTGCTGCATACGCGATTTTGAAGCTTCTGTAAGCTGGTTTGTGGGTCTTTGACAGAGCTAAGAGGGTCGTTTGGCACCAAGAAACACAGGCGAGCCAAATAGAAGCAAAAACGTGGTTGCTGAAAGGGTTTTGTGGACAGCTGAAGGCAAAACGTGAGTTGGAGAAGTTGATTCGTGGCTTTTCATAGGAGGCTGGGCGCTGCACCAAGGCATTGAAGACATCTCCAGGTCGGGTCAAGCACTTTGCTTATTATTTTCTGTGTGATGTTAACCTAAACACAAACTGTTGTCATTAGTTCGAAGGAATCTCACTCAGAGACTATATACCATTTGCTGCAAGCACCTTTAATAACTGCTGTATGTGTTCTTAATTTGTTTCACACTCAGAAGTTGTATTACAGACTGCTCATACAGTCCAAAACAATATTGATATGCAATTTTCCAATGGTGGTCTGTGTTTTGTATGTTAGATGAAGAGAGTAATCTGTATTCAGGGTGGAAAGGAAATGTTTAATGCTGATTTTAGCTGAGTACCAACTGGCCTAACCTGATCTGAGCATCCTTTAATGTAATGTTTGTAGCTTGGATGTGATATAGCTACTTGATAAGAAGGGGATTGTCTGGTTGCTAAGTTCATGGAGTTGAATGAAGTCTCAGTTAATGTAAACTCAGGGAAATCATGTCTATTTCTGTTGTAACAGCCGTGTATTGACACTAATCAAATATTCTCATTGCTGTCCTTAACTCGCAGCCTCACCTATGTCCTGATATAGGATTATTAGTTTGCTGTATGCATTTCTCAGTAGTCTTTTTGGGTAGTATTATGACGTATTTCATATTTAGATTCTAATGGAGATATGATGCAACATGATGGAACTTGTGCATATGGAAAATATCAGCATTTATAATTACTCTTGAATGCATAATCCCTGTTTTCTTGAGACAAGAAAGAAGTTATCAGTCCAAAGGAAAATACAGCACAAAATACAAACGAGCTCCCTTCAAATCAAACAAACAATCAGAGATTTATAACAGCGTAATATCAACTCACACATCAGCTGTTGTCAAAGTTACAAAGGGGTCAAAACAGAAATTTTGGACTCAAATTTTGCACGGCTCTTCACAATATATGTACATAGATACATATGCATACATACACATACATACATACATACATACATATATACAACAGTAGTTGAGATTAAATACCACACAGCATCATATATAGTATAATAAACAAAACCACCATAAAAATAAAAAACATTAGAATGTCAATTACTAGAACTCAAATGTCATGATATATATTATTATTAAAATTAACTACATTGCTGCATTTCTCCTTGTAGGTAACCATTAGGGAAGATTGTCCAATTAGATGACGATATTATAGATGAAAACTTGTAGGAAAACTTGGAAACTTGGACTTGGAGAGTACATGGAAAATCAAATGAATTCAACCGGAGTTTGCAGGAAATGCCCCTCGAAGGGGTCTGGGGGCAGTCCCACCAACGAAGTCAAGGGGCAACACCCTCAACAGGGTCAAGGGGCAACACCCCTCATGGGGGTCTGGGGGCAACACACCCATCGTGGTTCAGGGGCAATGCCCCTCGCGGGGTCTAGGGGCAGCAAGCCCAAATTAAGACCTCCAAAACCACACAAACCTTCATGTTGTACATCATTTTGCATTCCCAATAAGACCCAAATTAAGACCTTCAAAGCCACACAAACCTTCATGGCGGACATCAATTTAGCGTTGCGGGGCTTTATTTTATATTTTTAAGTCAGAAAAAACATTCAAAATACGTCGCATGGGTGCGTGAGGGGCTAAAATTTACTTCAAGTCTGCCCAAGTTCGGCAAGGTCGAAACACGGACCCGGGTCGAACAAGACGGAGACCCCCAAGGGGTGTACCAGTAACTTAGTCTTAGTCCTATACAATAAAACATATGTACAAGGTTATTGGGTTAATCAAGTCTAATAACAAAGTGCATTATATAAAGAAAGTGCAAAAAAGATCTCATTTAGCATATTGAGAAAAAATTCTATGAGCAATAAACTATGACCACCCATAGAGCACTTCATAAAAAATGATAGTTCTGTTGATTCTTTTATTTAACTAAGGTATTTAAAATTTGACTTTTAATTCAAGGATGATCTAATCTTTCATTTTCTTAAGTAACTAAGGTATTCTAATTTTAATTTTAATTCAATAATTATGATTTATTCAAACATAAATAAATAAATAAATTTAGAGGTTGTCTCTCACCCCTGTAAAGTTCACATGTCCGCATTTCTAATCCTAAAAAACATTCAACTCATTTAAATATCCCATTTTCTAAAGTTAAAGCTGTGAAAATGACTCTACAACCTATGGGTTATGGGTCCACAATGCAACATGTGTTAGACTTGAGTAATAAAGCTAGGTATCAAAAAAAATGGCTATTCTCTTCATGCAAAAAGTGTGAACAGCCAAAGTGTAATGCCCCCGAAATTACTTGAGTAATTTGGAGGGAAAATGATATCGGTATTTTTAAACACCAAGTTTGCATTTAAAACTATAATAATAACTAATAATTAAATATTTAATGATAAATTTAAATTATTGAAAAATAACATTTAAATTAGAAATTAATCTGGCCGACCTCTCTTGGGCAACGCTCAAATAATATTTCAATTTTTCTAATGCCTGGGTCGTCTTCATTTGGAGAAGTATTTATTTTGGATGGTGTTCCATATTTGGGTATCACGAATTTGGACACATCATTATGCCTTTACCGCAAGGAGTATAGTTCACTAGCAAGGCATCCAGGGTGAGCGTAGCTACACTTCTGGGAAATTCGTGGATTTGCTATCATCATCCTCCTACAATCACTCATTCTGGGGTCTGGTACAATTGCAGGTTGGTATTCCCGAGGAGTTCGCGACTCAGGCATTGGCGCACATCCTCTCCAACAGCACACTCATACCCCTTACAGTCTACGGGGTCAATTCAGTAGCAACACAGTGATATCTATGCCCGAGTGTTGATCTCCGCAGTAGCTATAAGCCCATATATGATCATCGACGATTCCCTTCAGAGTGTCAGGCTTTCTCAGGAGAAGAATCGCAGGGACCTGATCGCGCCAAACATTGAAGGCTTCACACAGAACCGTTGTCGTCTGATCACATCACACCATCTCGAGACTCCTTCATCACCAATCTAAAGTGGCATGGTACTACCCTGTAGATGCTCAATCCAAGATTATAGCCAAACCCGTGGGTTTATGGTATTCAAAGTTATCTCTTGCATGTGCGGCTGTATTAATGTAAATCGAATGCATATTTCCAATTAACAGTTTATCATTGCTAAGCATTGTCATCTAGTTGTGTGTCAATTGGAACATAGTCTGTGTCAACAATTCAGCAATGGTTTATTTTTTTGAGCACTATAGATTGGGTATATGACTGTAGGAGTTCAAGATCTGATTTAGTATACAAACCTATGATGAGTATATCGTTGTGGTCATTTATTGTTTCCTGTAGTTGTTATTTCACAATGATTGGTTAGTTTTAGAGCTTACAATCAGCACATCTCTATTTGGTTCACTATTGGTATTGTCACATTACATTGGTATCAGATCCAACAATGCTGAAGAAGGCCATCTGGAACGCTCAGGAGTAGAACATAGCAGAACCTCAAAGGGATCCACTTACAAACCTTCTCAGCCTAAGTTCTTTCCTAGGACAGAGGCACCGCATGAAGAAGATCAACCGAGCTATGGTAGCATTGTACAAGATTATATGAAGTTGGACGTTGAAGCTCAAGCAGCAATTCCCTTTGATCAAATTTACAAAGCCAGAAGAAGTGAGGGGAGACAATACTGAGGAAATAAAGATCTTCAGCACAAAGTCAGCAAGCTTTCACTCCCTACTTTCGACGGTTCGGGGACAATGACTACACATACATGGGTGCAAAAATTGGATACATACTTATCTGTCAACCCCATGACCAAGGATGAAGCTATCAAATTCGCCATCTTACACTTGGAGGGTTTAGCTCATGAATGGTGGCACCATGGCATCATAACTCAAGGGTTTGGATTGGTGACTACATATGAGGACTTCACGCATAAGCTAATGGAGAGGTTTGATAGGAAAGATCCCGAAGCATACTTCCAGGAGGTGACAAGATTGAAGCAAACAAGCACCATGGATGAATATGTTTCAAAATTTCA
The DNA here is from genome assembly GCA_007258455.2 of Sequoia sempervirens. Lineage (NCBI taxonomy): Eukaryota > Viridiplantae > Streptophyta > Pinopsida > Cupressales > Cupressaceae > Sequoia > Sequoia sempervirens. The sequence goes on along the minus strand of VDFB02377178.1, from coordinate 17,354 downwards.
AAGGCTGGTTGTGATGGTACCAGATGTCTCAGATAAAAGGCTCACATTCCTTTTCATTGAAGGTCTATCAGACTCTTTTCGCGGTTTGGTGAAGCTTTGGAGCCAGCAACATTGGAGGAAGCTATTCGAAGGGCTTTGAACCTTGAGGACTCTACAAAGAACAAGCTTATGATCAAGAATATGTCAACGGGACAACCAAAGAAGCCACTGCACGACATTACTCCTCAACTAACAAAACCACACCGTAGTCCCCCCAAATGTCCAGAAACGAGCTTTGACGAAGGGGATTGTGCTACTATTGTAAGGGACCTTATGTAGATGGTCACAGGTGCAGGGGCAAAGGACAAATCCACTATATTGAGGTCACTTCTAACAATGAAGCGGAAGAAGGGGAAGGAAAATTCTTCTTTAGTGTGGAAGCGCAGGTAGAGGCATTAGACGGAGGACATTCGGGAGGCACCCTCGCATCACTTTCAAGAGCACCGAAGTATCATTCTCTTCGCATTAGAAGGGACCTATACGGACAGTGGGTAACAATACTAATCAATAGCGAAGCCACCCACAATTTTATTGATGAGAAGCTAGTAGCTAAGCTAAGCTTAAGGGCGGAAGATTTTGAAGGATTTGATGTGGCAATTGTAGATGGGTACACTATTCCATGCAATCCTCAGATTCGACAGATGGAACAAACCATAGGAGGCCATAGGATGCAAGATGGCTTCTACATAGTCAGCATTGGTGAGAAAAAGGTGGTCTTGGGAGTACAATGGTTGTACTCACTTGGAGAATACACAACCAATTATCAGACTTCGGAGTTAAAGTTCAAAGCAGATGGCAGAGAAGTCATTCTCCGAGGATTGCCCAAGGCGGAGCCTAAGAACATTCCAGAGGAGTCAAAAGCAAGAACAAGGACATGCAAGGATTCAGCTCTGAAGTTGCTTGACGGCAAGCAACACTCCAGCGAGGAGGACTATAATGTACCCGAAATTACTTGAGTAATTTGGAGGGAAAATGATAACGGTGTTTTTAAACACCAAGTCTACATTTAAAACTATAATAATAAATAATAATTATATATTTAATGATAAATTTAAATTATTGAAAAATAACATTTAAATTTAAAATTAATCTGGCCGACTCTCCTAGGCGGCGCTCAAATAATATTTCAATTTTTCTAATGTCTGACCGACTTCATTTCGAAAAGTATTTATTTTGGATAGCGTTCCATATTTGGGTATCACGAATTTGGACGCATCGTTCTGCCTTTACCGCAAGGGACGTAGTTCACTGGCGAGGCATCCACGATGAGCGTAGCTACACTTCTAGGAAATTCATGGATTTTCTATCATCATCCTCCTACAATCGCTCATTCTGGGGTCTGGTACAATTGCAGGTTGGTATTCCTGGGGAGTTCGCGACTCAGGCATCGGCACACATCCTCTCCAACAGGGCACTCTTACCCCTTACATTCTACAGGTTCCATTTAGTAGCGACACAGTGATATCTATGCCCAAGTGTTGATCTCGGCATCAGCTATAAGCCCATTTATGATAATCGACGATTCCCTTCGAAGTGTTGGGATTTCTCAGGAGAAGAATCACAAGGTCCTAATCGCGCCAAACATTGAAGGCTTCACACAGAACCATTGCCGTCTGATCACATTGCACCATCTCGGGACTCCATCACCGATCTAAAGTGGCATGGTCTTACCCTGTAGAGGCTCAATCTAGGATTATAGCCAAACCCGTGGGTTTATGGTATTCAACGTTATCTCTTGCATGTGCGGCTGTATTAATGTAAATCAAATACATATTTCCAATTAACAGTTTATCATTATTGAGTATTGTCATCTAGTTGTGTGTCAATCGGAACATAGTCTGTGTCAGCAATTGAACAATGGTTTATTTTTCTAAGCACTATAGATTGGGTTTATGACTGTAGGACTTCAAAATCTGATTCAGTATACAAACCTATGATGAGTATATCGTTGTGCTCGTTTATTGTTTCCTATAATTGTTATTTCACAATGATTGGTTAGTTTCAAAACTTACGATCAGCACATCTCTATTTGGTTCACTATCGATACTTGGCACATTACACAAAGAGGCTTATTCTTCACGTTGATTGAAATCATCATATCATATGAGACTTTTATGAAAAAAAAGTATAATTTTCTATGATTCTTCAATCGAGTAAAAATAATTCATCCTACTAACACATAGTAACGAGTGAGCTATACTTTCTAGGTTTCGCCCCCCCAAAACGTTTCTTAGGGTGACAACAAGTCATTACATACAGTCGCATTATACCTAAGACATTTCAAGGATTTTATAAATACATGGTCATAAAAATGACCAAACAATTATTCCGGTAGGATAGGAAAAAGAAAATATTCTTAAAAAACAAAAAAAAAATGCCTGTAACAATTATTAAAAATTCGAATAAGAAGGTATTTGGAAATATACTTGACAAAGCCACAATAATCAAATAGCAATAGTTGTGTGACATGTAGGTACAAATCCATGAGGAAGGCCTCAACTGAGAACACTTAGTCACTAAGCAATACCTACTCAAAGACCCTGCCTAAGCACATATCAAGTTCATTAGGGGGGTCAAACATGTTATGAAAATATTGCTTTGATATGGAGACATGAAGACAAAATACTTACATTATTTTTCATGAGTGAAAAATAAAAAATTAATATATCAAGATTGAAAAAATTGTCTAAATACACTACTTATTTCTTTAGTAGATAGTCTAAAGAGCAATAATAACAAAAGGAGAGTCAAAACTCAATCCAAATTCTTTAAACTAACCTAAAGCTAATTTCCACATGTTACAATAGATATATGCAACCAGTAACAAATGCATAAATCAACACTATTGCCTTTTCTTTAATAAAAAAAGGTGAATTTATCTAATGGCTTTACTACCCTCTTTATCTAGGAGTTTTGTGCACTCATGGATGAGGATCTAAAAATTATCATTTAAGAAGTGAAATAAAACAAGAAAACATAGAAAAATGAAAAGACTTGACCAATATAAACTAATTGCTTTGGAATATTGATTCCTAATATCATCAATGGTTCTCAAAACACGTCCATTCTAAGAAGGGAAATCTTAGACATTATGATAGATATCCAAGAAATAATACTCTCAAAACTCAAAAACAAGACTTGGATGCTATTACGATTTGATTTTTACAAATTGTCAAATACGGAGACACCAACCATTTCAGATAACCATTGCACAAGCGTAAAGCTCAACACAAACTAACTTGGAGAAGCACTGCTTAACACAAGAATCACATACATTCAAATATGATATATGGCGTAGGTAGATTTATGTTTGAGACTAATTAGAAAAGGGACATGACATTTCCTAATATATTATAAAACTCCTAAGATGTTTGTAAACACCAAAACTTATATATATTATAAAATTTAAATTTTATGTTTTAGCGCCACCCTCTAGGCCCTAGCACTTTGTCCTAGTAGGTATATAATTCAAATTGAAGGGTTGGGTGCTGGCATGTGGAGATTAGTATGAAATCTAAGAGTCCTCTAGGTGGTGTTAGTTGGACGCCAACCTTCTTGCATCTCCCAGGTCAGGACGAAAAACCCTAATTATGGTTTCTTATTGATTTCCCTTTGTTCACTATCCACTTGATCTGAGATTTTGTCATGTCCATTCAAGAAAAACCAATGCAACCTTGAGGAGCCATGAGGGTTATGTCTGATTCAGCAACTTGGCCAACCACGGATATCATCACATTTGAGGGTACCAAAGCTTGTTGCCAATCATTAGTGTTGTTTTACATCATCCCCAATGCACCAAGTTCTTATTTTAAGGTGACAAAGGCATTTGCCACTATTATACCCAAGAGCACTTCTACATGCACAGGTCTAGTTTGTCTGTGATTTTGTTGGTTATCATATGCAAGGGTTCTGAAAAGTGAATTGACAATTGTGATCTTGATTGAATCCTAAGACAAACCCTAGGATTATTGGGTGTCAACATTGTCTGGTTTTAACAGCAGATTGTGTTATCAAAGTTCTCTATGTTGCTTATAATTATTTGGCTGACCTGAAAACCCTAGACCCAAGGAAAGGAACATTTCAAGAAAAAACCATAGAAGAGCACTATGCATGCTTATGTGTCGACTCCAACACCAAAGATGGTCAAATTTGATACAAGCTACAATCATGGAGATAGAATCAACAGCCTAATCTCAAGAAAAAGCCCTAATGGTGGATGAAATGAGCATAATAAGGAATCCTAGAAGAAACACTTAAAATCAACGTTACCCAGGGACACGTTCCTAGTCCAAAAACACTTTTCCTTGTCGCAAGGACGTCGCAGGGATGGGAGGACAGCTAGGGGACGTCCCCTAGCTGTCCCCTAATTTGCATAAAAAGCAAGAAGTGTCCTAGAAACCTCCAGACGTTTGGGTCTAGGGCAAGGGCAGCCAAGTACGTCTGGGACGTCCCCAGACCGTCCCCTGCCTCAGACCTTTATTTAAAAAAAAACACATACAAATTTTTTTTTAAAAAGCATTAGTTTAATTGTCTTGTGGGCCCCCACCTCCCAGCTTGCCCTTATGAGGAATAGACTCACCATTCTGAGTCATTTTAACATTTGTATGAGAAGGAAAAATAGGAGCAGTTGTAGGGATTCAAGCTAGCCATTGCAAGAGGAGGAACAAAAGGGTATAGCCGGATAAGAGATTGATTCTAGGGCAGGTGGGGCTGCAAATCCTTTAAAGAGGTAAGTCTTTTCCTTTCTTTCTTTCCTTTTTCCAATTTTTTTTCAAAGTTTGAAGCATAAAATGTCTGCTTTTTTTTTTATTTTTTGGATTTTTCCGTTTCAACTTGCATTCAAAGTCAAAAAAACATGAGCAGCAATGAGAGTGAGAGTGGAAGCGAGAATGAACTGCAAATAGTTGATAGAAATACAAGAGGAAGTGGTGAGGGTAGTAGTCGATAGCAACCAAACCCATTTAAATGCCTTTCAAAAATCATGGAAACATATGCAAAGGGCCCTTTCAACAAGAAAAAACCTTTTCTCCAATATGTTACACCTATGGATCAAAAGCAAAAGAGTTCAGGGGGGAGTAGGGTGTGGAATTGTCATGTTTTCCATAAAGATTTTAGAGGCAGCTACACAAGGGTACGATCTCATTTTTTGGGTGTTGTGGGCCATGCAGTTAAAATGTGTCCAGATTTAAAAGAACATGAAAAGATAGAGTGCCATTGATTGCAAATGGAGGTGGACATGGGGGCTCAAGGTGTGACAATGTTGGCACCTTCTCTTGCAAGTGCACAATAATATATGCCTACACCATCCATGGTTGGTAGTAGTGAAGTTGACACAAGAGGAAAGAGGAAAATGAGTGGTAGTGACAAGGGAGCTTCAGTTGAAGCTATGTTCAATGTGCAAGCACGAGAATCTACAGAGTCTTCCATTGCCAAATTCTTTTTTGTTCATGCCATCCCATTTCATGTGGCCCGTTCCTTTAACTTTAAACAAATGATTAGAGATGTAGCAACTATTGGTCCCTCATTCATACTCTCTGGAGATCATAAGCTATGCACTACCCTCCTAGACAAAGAGTATTCCAAGGTTAATGTGCTAATGGAGGATATGAGCCAAACTTGGATGAGAAAAGGTTGCCCTATAGTGATGGATGGGTAGACTGATGTTACACATCGGCCACTCGTCAATATCAGTCACATGCCCTACTAGTTCTTATTTTCTCAGAGTCATGGATTGTTCAGGGAGGCGTAAGGATGCAAAATTCCAGTTTACCATTTTCAGAGATGCCATAGAGGAGGTTGGGCCTGCTAATGTTGTATAGGTAATCACTGATTCAACACATGTGCAAATCAGCTAGTTTGAAGGTGGAGGCTGCTTACAAGCACATCTTTTGGACCCCATGTTGTGTTCATGCATTCAACAATGCATTGAAAGACATAGGGAAGCTAGATTGGGTGAAGCAAATGGTGGAAAAAGCTAAAGAAATTCAAGTGTTCATTTGCAACTACCACACCTCACTTGCTCTCTTCAAAACATTTTCATGGAGTTCCCCAAACCTATTGAGACAAGGTATGCCACTTACTTCATTTTCTTTCACTTTCAAATTCTGAAACTTCAAACATTTGTATTCCAAATTTGAATTTCCAAGTACATTGAACCTTATATTACTTTTGCCTTTTAATGAATATAGGTATGCCACATACTTCATCTTGTTGGAGAGGATGCTTAAGGTGCATGAGCCTCTTAGGAAAAATATAATATATATAAGGTTTGGTGTTTAAAAACATCTCCAAATTTTATAATATATATATGGTATGGTATTTAAATTTTATAATATTAGGAAATATTAGAAATACTTGAAATCTTTGAAAGCTAGCCTTTTGAATTCTCTCAAACGTTCAGTGCTTCTAGCTGTGATTGCAACAAGAGTTTGTTTGATGCCATTCATAGGAAGAAGCATAATAAGATGACTCAACAATGTGTCAATGTGTAATATCCCCATTATTGTGAGCATCAGTTTTCAGAGGGTTTAGCCTATTCCTGACTCTCGTAGGCTAAGGAGCTTGGTTAGAGGGTCTTTTGGAGGCAGTTACCTAGTTAGTTGATGGTTTCCATTTTTCTGGATTCAGTTGGATTGGAGAAATAAGGAAGATAATAATTAAATTAATTATTTGTAAGGTTACTAATTAAATAAATATTATAAAGTGACCTTATATTTAATTAATTTAATAGTGACTTAAATAAAATATTATATTATAAAGTCACTAAAATAAAATAAAATACTATTATTTTCTAGAAGCTTCTTGAAGATGGATTAAAAAAAAAGTATAAAGGGAGTTCAAGCCAAACTTCTAAGCATCCAGTAATTGATATTTGCTTGATACTATTGTTTGGTGAGGAAAACACCTAGGGTTTCTGCCATTTCCAGCCATTGAGAACGAAAACTCTCATTAATTATGCAATTTTGAGGTTGTGAAATATCACCTGAATTATTGCTAATTGAGTGGGCTTTATTTCAGAAGTCCAATTTGTGCTACATTGGAGGATTTACATATTTTTCATTAGAGCTTATTTTCAGTCATTGGAGGTTTCAATCAGCATAATCATACTCAGATTTGGTTCATATTAGCACATCCTTGCATCTGAATTTTGTAGGCATTAGCTCAAACTCTTTGTGGCTGCTTGGAAATCATTTTAGGAACAAATTGGAGGTGTTTCCATGTTGCTGTTATTTATTTCTCAAGTCTGATACACGGCAGCAAGGGCGCATTGGCATGATATTTTTGCTCATATCTCATCATTGAAGCATCCTATGGTTTTGGGCATTGTTGCATTTTGATCCTTCAGTCCTACCGATCATTTCAAGTGCTAAGAAGTGGAGTTTTATTGCTGCATTTATATATCCAAAATATTGCTAGGCAAGGGTAGGGAGGCTTCACCAAGGAGGGGCGATTTCATGCTTGGAAGGCTCCAGAAATTCCAAGAAAAATCAGAGATCTCCTTCATTCATTTTGCTGATCATTCATACTCCAAAAATCAGGTTCATTGATGTTATTTGAACTTGTATTGCATAATTTTCTGAGTACAAAAGTCTGAAATTGTTGGCAGCCATGAGAGCACTTTGTTGAAATCTTTTGGTAGTTGAAATTCAGTCATTGTATCATCTTTGCAAATTGAAATTGTAATCAGACTTTCATATCAGCAATATTCAGTTTTCAGACTTTAATACATTGAAGTATGTTTGCCAAGTGTTTGTGAAAATGCTTCTTGGCTGTAGGTATGCATTTTGCCTTAGGAACTCATGTATTTGCATATGAAAAGAATTAAACAAGTGCATTTCTTTCTCAACTTATTGTTAGACCTTTTTGACATTCATTTCAAAGCATTTTCATCATTTCTACTTGATTGTAAGAGCATACACAGCAAACTGAAACACCAATCAGCAAGCAAGGAGGTTGTATGCAAAGTGTTTGACAGTATTCCTTGAGGCCTAAATCAGCAAACTAGGGTCAGATATTGCAAGGAATATTACAGTAGCATTGTAAGTGTGAACATTGCCATTTTGGTCTATCCCTCTCCTTTATGGTGAGAAGCCCTAGAAGTGTTAGAGGTCCCATAGCAACCAAAATCCTTATTCACCTTGTCAGTGAACCTGACGATATTCCTTGAGTGTGAATTCAACAAGTTAAGGCCAAAATCTTCAAGGGATATTACACAATGACCTGCTTTTGCAATGCAATGTTCAACTTCACACAAGAAAGATAGAAGACAAATCAAAGCAACTTATTGATTTGAATGAGATTGATCCCTAGAGTGATTGGACTGTGCAAGATGATCAGAACTCCTTGTTAATACATGATGAGATTGTTGATTTTGAGAGGCAAACTATGCAAAATATGGTTGTAAAACAAACAAGAGAGATTGAATTGTCATTGGATGACATTGATGTCGTAGAGGAGTCATTGCCATCTAGTAGCAAGGTGGAGCCATAGGCAGAGTCTTTTAGGCCAAGCAAAGAGCTGCAGCCGAGTGTGAGGACTAGACCCTCTACCCCCTAGCTTCTCACTAGAACAAGGAAAACGAAATTGTAAAAGCTTGTAATTTTCAACTTACCTAGATAAGCAATTTATGATGATGACTTTCAAAGACAATCATCAAAAATGCATACTAGTTATCTGCTATCTATTGTATCCAGCTCCACATGATAATGCAGTTTTGTACTCCATTTGTATTTAAGAATTAAATCTAATAGAAAACACTTCCCTGTGGATTTTTAGACTCATTTGATACATTTGTAACTTACTTTTGCAAAAAAAATGTGTTTTTTAAAGCAATTTAGTTACTTTTTAAGTTGTCAAGTTTTACTATTTTTGGCGAGTCAAAAATTTGGCTTGTTGAGTCCAAGTTGAGTGTGTGTCTACAAACCAAGCACAAGAGTATGCATGTTTTAGGTCGATGAGGTGATAACTTTTGTTTGTTTCCTAATCAATAAACCAACTTGTCATTTGATCCATCAAAGTGGTTAGCATTTGACCTAGGTCCACCGTAACAATCAATTGAGTAATTGTTCTTCTAATGACCTAAACCTATCTACAAGAATAGGCACTCTATTGGAGATGAGTAATGCATTCATGTTGAGATCCCAAAAAAGAAAAAAAATCATACAGTCTAATCTTGGAGATTCTAGCCCTACCAAGCCCATCAATGTCCAATGAGAACATGTGAGATTAGTGGAGGACATAAATATGATTGGTCTTCCATGGAGCAGGGCCCTACGAAAGAAATAGAAGTTGGTTAATAGCAATTTTAAAAATTGAAATTTAAACCAGAATGATTTTTTTCTTTTATTTATATGCTAATGAGGACTTAGGTAAAATCAACATGGCTGCTCCTAAAATAGTAGGTCATGCTTCATGATGAAACGACCTACTATTTTATGGAAAACCATTTTCTTTCTTACATAAACCTTCTTAGGTGAAAGTAAGATAGATTTTGTAAAGGTTTTTTATGCACTTTTCTGAAATACAATGTTCCAAAATCAATATAGTCATCACTGTTTCATACCCCTTTTAAATTTATGTCTCGTCTACAATCAAATATGGCTAAATCTGACACAGTATCAAAGTCATGTCTGTTCCAATCTGCCTGTGAGGAAAAATGAAAAGACATGAGCATTTTCAAAGATCAACGCATTTACAGAGAAGGTTGCACAAACCAGAGTTCCAGACAATAGACAAGTGGAATAATAAATTCCAATTCACCTTATAAAGAAAATATTATTTTATTAAAATCACATTTTATATCTAGCTATGTTACTGGGTTCTGCAGGAACACCAGTCGAATTGATCAACACCAAATTCTAATACTGGTCCTGGTCCAGCCTAGGTTTGCCAAGGGTCCTACGCCAGGCCTTTGGGTTTGGCCTGGATATCCCAAAAATAAAAATTTTTAATGAAGTTAAAAATAATAATAAAAAATTCAAAACTTAACCATAACTAGTAGCTTTCCTTAAGCCTCAATAGAGGGTAAGGGCCATGAAGCTGCTACACAGTGTCATTTGCATGGTGCAGCTAATGGGAGAGGCACCAGGGGCACTGATTGTCTTTAATTCCAATAAACCTGCTGATGATAGTGATGTTCTTGATGAAGAGCAACATGATGATTTATATTGATGTGCTAATATAAACCATTTTGATTTATCTTCAACAGGTAACAAGTGAAATGCATATACTATCTGACTGTATTTAGACAATAATGTCCATTTCTTGCTAAAGTTCATAAACTTTCCCAGTTTGAGAGAAAATAATTTTATATGTTTGTGAAATTATATTCATCGATAGTAGCAACACCTACATCGTTCCTTTAGCTACCACACGTCAAACAAAATAAGACCCAAAATAGGCCAGCAGAAAAATGATATCAGTAAACCTAACTTACAAGGAGTCCAGTCAGTGCAGTAATTCTGGAAACCAGAAGAGGCAGCTTGTTCAGTTGAAAATTGGATACTAAAGATTCCTCTTCTATACTTTGGTTTGCATCGCGGAATAGCCTTTCAACCCTGTAATTTGGACATGGAAAGAGATTTATTTCTGATAATTCAGAAAATCTAAATACACAAAGCATTACAAAAACAATGTTATTAACATGTCCTCTTCCCTAGTCAGTGCATGCTAAAAATCTTGAAATGTTTTGCAACCTATTGATATTAAAACAAGTCACAACATACCATATTATTCCCTCGCCATCCAACAATGATTTCAGTATTCTCTCCACAATATAGTAGCATTCAACAACTGCATACCCCATATATTCGTCTTTTTTGATGTTTGCCCACAATTCCATCTGTCTGTCTTTGCACTCCACAGCTAGATCTATAGCCATAAAAATCTGTCACAGTAAAAGACAAGATGGGCAAGTACTCAACTATATAATAATATGCAAACTGTATTACTCAATATCAAGTAACATAAAAAGGTGAAAGAAAAAGAAGAGAAGGTATGAACTATGAAAGCATTAGAAAATTCTACGCTAGAAATGAACTCTAATCTTGATGAGCAATGCCTACATCATGAAATTTACCTTGCTGGACAGAAGAAATAATGGCCACTGTACTAGATTTAAGCTCCCAGTATTACTTGGTATGAGAAGCAACTCCATCTCACTGAAACAATGTGTATAGATAGAAGAAATAAGTTACTTTATTATTTACAAGTTGATTTTAAATATCATGAACATGCCTCAATGTAAGTAAAGTGGGTTACATTAACAATTTACCGATTAGTGATGTAATCTTCTTCACGCAGGCTTTTAACAATTTCATTCCAGATAGGAGAAAACTTAGAGGCATAGCTCTTCCTCACGACTGAAGATGGCTGGACCAAAAAGGAGAGCCCAGAAGATAAAAAATTGTCAGTATGTGTTACCTAAATCAGGACTTCATATAAAACCACGCAAAGACTCATGCCACTAAATAACATAAGCAAAACAAATGTGTCTCAACTCTAACAAAATTAAATTGGCGAAATGATCATGTTCGTATAAATAAAGTGACAAGAATTATTTGTCAAAATAAACCCTGCAAAAAGAATGTAAGTTTTTATACTATTTTCTTTATTGATTCTTAAGAAGTACACTTGTCACAAGTTTCTTGATTTAAGAATCATTTCAAACTAGTCATCCATCCATAATATTACCTGAACAGCATGCAAAGCTATTGAAATCATATGGTACATAAAAAAAAGGCAGCATAAATTGCAACACCTGATTCTGACAAAATATTGAGATTTTCCTTGGTTACTTTTTAATTTATAACCTGCATGAATGACATCCTCCCACAACGATAATATGCACTCTTCCTACCATACTATATTATCTTCCTTCTTGCTCTACTTTATTCAAGTCAATTGGTACACATGAGAGGCTATTACAGCAAAATCTAATTAGTAAATTGAAAGTTGATCTAGAAAAGACCATCAAATAAAAGCTACGAATTAGCAGTAGCTATTATAGAAGATTTCCTCAAAGATTGCTTCATATTATGGATATCAAAAAAATAAATTATTCTTTCCAAATAAAAATCATACAACTACTTGGAACAGAAACATGTCTTATAATTGTTTGAAATTTCAATCCCAGTATAAATGTTTCACCTGCTCAGAAGCTGTATCGCCTTGCAGCCTGCAATAAGAATACTCTTATAAGACATAAAGGAACTATAAAATGCAGAAATTTGCTGATTTAAACCAGAATGGCATACGAGCCATGAATTCTGGTTTTCTTGGTACCAATTTCATAATTTGCACCAGATTGAAATTTTGCAATTTAAGAAGGAAAAAATAGAACAGCCTTAAAAAATGCACCTATTGTATTTTGATGGGAAAAGGTTTTTTACGAATGCTTCAGGAAAACTCTCAAAGCGCTTGTGGACCATCTCAATTGATCGTATCTGTGAAAGGGAAAACACAACATAAAATTGCCATAGATCTTTCATATATGGCTGAGTGGCAAGCACTTAATATGAGAATAACAACCGAAAAGTTTTCAATCCATTTGCCAAATCCTGCAAAAGCTCGTAACAAACTTATAATTTTCTACACAAATAGATAATTCACAGGCCACAAAGTTAGATTAAGAAATCAAAACTACAGCAAATTATCATTACTAAATATTTTTGACAAAATAAGCATTGCCAAATTGCTGTTCAAACTAACACTTTTTGGGCACATTTCAAATATCTGAAAACATCTTAACAGGAAGTGTTTATGCACCTCTCCCAGTCGAGCCCGTGCTCCAATAAGACCTCCAACAATGGCAGATAAGAGAGTGTAGAAAATATAAAGGTCCAGCACATAAATCTACAGAACATCAAAAGAAACCTATTTTCCTCAACCAATAAATGATAAAACTAGTGCATCATGAAGATTCTAACACTAAATCTACACATAATAAAAAACTTACTCTAATCATTATTATTCTAACTAAACATGTAAACTAAATTCACAGTTATCTTCACTATGATGAATCGTAAATCACAAACAAAGCTGGTTTGGTCTAATACTCACAGCGATAACAGGGGCCCACAGACTCGCAATAGTCAAGGAATTGTGATTGTCTGCATATTAATGAATTAGAATAAATATACTAGTATACTAATTTGAATACAGGCCAATACATCTAGTTCATCAGCACACAAATATACAAAACCCAAATAAATTATATCTTTGTCATAAAAGAAAAGAATGGTAAGTCCATAAACATTGGACAATTTGTAACTACAATTTAAAGGGAATCTTTATTAGCATCACTGACATTACACAATGACAGAAAAGCTATCCTGTTCCAACCTTTGCGATAGTATCAAAGAAAAACACTCTACCTTGGGGTTTCCAGAAATATTTAGTATGTACGCAAAACAAAACAAAAAATGTTCTACCATGCAAACTTGCTAATTACTAGCCTAGCGCCAAGTATATGGTTTTTGCTGTGTCCTCCTCTGTTCTACTCTCCAAACATCAAAATCAAGTCATTTAAGTATATGGTTCTTGCCAATTTTTTCTTAAAAAGTCAAGGGTTTTCTCTGTTTTCAAGCTGCGATGGGATTGCAAAGTTTTTTTGGCGTCGTCTTTTTCCTTCTAAGACGTGTGACGAGAATTTATTACTTGCATGAAGGGCACACAATAAAAATAGTGGATCTGTTTGACGGGTTTTACACCTATATTTTTGCCAATTTTTTCTAATAAAATCATGGTTTTTTAACACCTAGGGTTTTTGAGTGGCTAGGGCAAAAATTTTTCAGCATTTTTCATTACAAATAATTTCCAATTTTTTTATAAATTCCTGAGTTTGGCTCACTATTTGGGTTTTGTAAAAAAATTTCCTAAAAATTTCCTTTATTTTCAAAAGCAACGAAATTCACTATTTTCTGTAATTCCAAATTGCGGCAGGGATAGCTTCACTACCCAACATCATGGAAGGCAGCCAAAGGCCCACTAGAAAAAATTATAACACCTAGAAATAGAGGATGTGCATGATCTTCGAATACAACCTTGATCAAATCATCCTGGGTACATAATCATGAAGCCGTTATGCTCATTAAGTTATCCGTCACAAATGCAATGCTTCCAAAGATTCCTTCAAGAAAAATCTTTGCTGAGATTTGAAAACACCTACAAGATCTGCACGAGATGTCAAATAAAGGCAAGGCCTTCTTCCTTAAAAATGGTGTTCTCGATCATGATGGACGAGCAGATGTCTTTGCAAGATTATTTGATGAAGATCAAAGACATTTGCAATCAATTTGAAGCCATTGGTCGCAAGATGGAATGAGAAGATATGGTCGTCACACTGCTGCAAAGCTTACCACAAACATATGAAAATTTTATAGACACTCAAAATCACGTCTTCAATTGTTGACCTAAGGTTTTATGATTTATATAACAAACTCTCGCCATAGGACAAATGGAAGAAGTAGTTTGGTAGCAACAATGACTCACAGAGTGTAGAACAAGCCTTTGCAGCCAAAGCAAGCGGCCTCAGAAGAAAGGTCAATGAAACTTTGATGATACTTCAAAGAATCTAAAAACTATCAAGTCATTATTGTGGTAAACTTCGTCACATGAAGAAGCACTACAAAAAGAAATTGGCTAAACAAAAATCCAACTAGGGAGGATCCCAACAAAAGGCTCATGTCGCAAAGCATTTTGAGCAGGAGTCAGCCTTCTTTGCTTTCATGCCCATACGAACAACAGATCAGGTCAAGTATTTTGCATGGTAATGGTATATTGATTTTGGAGCATCTTGACATTTTATTCACAAGAAGGATTGGTTCATGGAATACACAGCTTCCTCTAATTCAATGATCTTCAATGGTGGTGAGGAGTATACAGTTGACGACAAAGGAAATGTTCAGATAACCTTTGGAGGGAAAACACTGATCTTCCTCAATGTATACTATGTTCCGAGCATGGAGCTCACTTTGCTCTCAGTGAGTCAAATTATGTGACACTATCCCAAGTTGTGTTGATGTATAGCCGCAGGCCTCTTACTTCCAGCCGCGATTTTCATAAAGCAATAAATTAAATATAGATTACAGCTATTTAATTTATTGGAGACGTCTTTTTTGTGAAGAGGTGCTTCATATAGATATTAAATAATATTTGTTAATGAGGCCGACATAAGTGTATGTTCGCCACTTTTCAAAAGGAACACGTTGTTCTATTTTGAGGCCGACTTATCTTGAAAGATGAATCGCACCATTTCACTTGAAGAGGCTGACCTCTTGAGTAGAGACGCATCTCTTGGGAGAAGACATATTCATATTGTATATATAGGCATTCACTCTCCATCATTTTAAAATATTCATTCAAATTCTGTTATTCAAGCAAGTGCAAATCACCTACAGCAAAGTTCGATATAGCAGATCGAAGTCATTCTTCAAGAAGATCAATATTATCTTACAAGGAGTTTGATGTTATTTATCTTGAGTTTGCATCAAGTGTGGTGCTGAGAATTCGGCCTTGTGATTGGCCTCATTGTAAAGTGAATTGCTGGTTGTTGTTCAAAATATAACTTATAAGTGATATATTGTTGTTGGGTTTTTCTCCCTCAAGTTGGAGGGTTTTCCCAAGGTATCTTGTTGTGTTATTGTGAATTCATTGTTTCATTTCTGCTTATTGCAAATCTTATCTTAAAAACTAACATGGTATCAGAGCGGGTCTAGAAAAGATCAAATCACATTTATTTAAGCATTCTGAAGAAGAGTGTGTGAGATAAGGCAGTTTGTAGAAGGTAATTGCTCCTTTACACTGTTAAATTTTATGATCAGATTTATTGCACAGAAAATTAATTCAAAATTAGACACAATAACGCAGCAAATACCCTGGGAAAACCCTCCTCTTGAGGGAGAAAAACTCAGCAACAATATTTCACTTATATATTATTCAAGAATCAACTCTTCTTATACAATAAGGCCAAACTCAAGGCCAAGTAATAGCACTGATTCTAGATGCAAAATACAGATGATAATCTGCACAACATATATATCCAAATCTGCACTTGATAATACTTTGACCTGCTCTTGAAGTAATTCGCACTTAGATAAAATCGCAATCTGCTCAAGGTCTAATTTGCACTTGAATGTAGAATGAATGTCGAACTTGCTTAATGATCATAATGAGAGGGCGAACTCATATATATACAATATGAAGGGACGCTGCCTTATTTAATACAAGTCGGCTAGAAATAAGAGAATATATTATACAAAGAGACGCATCCAAGAAGAGGTAAGTCGTCCACAAAGATAATCGCGCCAAGAGGTAAGAGGTTGGCCTCATCACAAAAGACGTGTTTCTTCATTTCTTCATGTCGGCTCAAATGAAGGAGAGTGTATATAATTCAAATAGCCATAAAGGCTCCATTTGAATTATCATCATACATTGATCTGGAAGATACAGCCTGATGCTGTTGAACTTAACATACACAATCATGTACACTGAGCAAAGTATGGGAAATAAGAGATGGTTTGAGTCTTCTACGGAGAAGCCGTCAATTACTGAAAGAAGACCGATACCAATCTTTCAACAAGCTGCGCATGTTTCTTGGTCGATTCAGGAGAAGCGAATCAATTGGTTGGCTCGAAAGGAGTAATGGTGATTTAAAATCCTCTTGGAGCCTGTCGTAATATTTGGAAAACTTAACATATTAGGAGCTCTAGATTTTATTACTTTCTCAGCCGCCATCGGGATTCTTAATAAGTCTAATCAGAGATGTTGCTTGGTCATCGAATATCATCTATGTATCCTGTCCTCATTGTCACTGGAGTCAAATACAAATCAAGTCATAGTTATTCAACCAAGACACCAGGGCGCAACACATTTGAGAATCAATTATTCTAGACGATCTTGCTACTGGAGTTTATCACAGCAGCTACAAGTCGAGAATGATGATATCTTAAAGTCGAGTGGTCGGGGTTGTGTTAGGAGTGTCATCTCTTAGTGGGAATTGAAACTCTTTTCCTTGGTTGTCATGGGAATCGGAACTTGGAGGTTATTTGAAGAATTTAAAAGGGGTGATATTATATGAAGAGATCAATCATATGAAGTCACCTTCAAAATTTATTTGTGAAGAAGAGCCATGCTTGCTAAGACTATCGTCGAAATTGTCTGGAGTTTATTAAGCTGTCACATATATGCAATTGCTCTTCGATTCTTTGGAAGCTACAAATGAGTCAAAGGGAGATTTCCGAGAGGAAAGAATCATTTCTTTAAAGACTTTCAGGAGCATTTATTGTTATTACCAAGTCTGGAAACGATAGAGTCTA
>VDFB02377177.1:0-12627 GCA_007258455.2 Sequoia sempervirens | reverse complement strand
ATTCCCCATTTGAGCCGCTATTATGTAAAACACACACATCAACATACTGGAGTACTATGTAACAAAAATAAAACATAAGAAAGTCAGCTCTACAAATTGCATTTGAATACTAAGACATGGTGATTCTAAAAGCAAGAGATCTGCAAAAGAACTTAGAAAATGAAATAGATCTATGACTTTAGATTGTTGCATGATTGTCCATACTTGTATGTTTGAGTTGGCACAGTAAGGAGTAAGAGTATTCTTTCCCAGAATTGATTTCCAGGTAAAATTTCTATAGCCATGAATACAAAGTAAGCCCATAGTACTGAAATTACAATCACTTCAATGATTGTAGATTGTTAATTTTCTTGGATGCATTGATGAAAAGAGGTGGACTATCAACTTGATACAGTATCTTATCGAAACTCATTGTTTGAATATGGAACTTCAAAGACAAAGTTTGTTTAGTAGTGCAGTTGATCTCTGGAAAGGTCCACATTACTGGTAGATACTTTCATCAATATCATGTAATTCAGAATCTTGGCTAGGTAAAGGTGGTCCTAGAATGTTCATTTTGGTCATTGTTTTCATAAGCATGTTACAGTGCTTAGACAATCTCCTCTCAAGTTCAAGGAGTCGGCCCTTGTGGGATAAGATGGTCAGTTCCAAAATGATGATGGTGATGAAGAATTTAACATCCTTCAGATTAAATTGGTGTGCAGAACCTTATAAAGCGTGTAGACGATACTAATTGATTTGGGCCCTTTGTGCAATCTGTAATATAATAGTTTTCTTTGTTAATAACCTTCACAATTCTAGTCTCTTTCCAACTGAAGTGCCTGTGCAATCCATGGACTCTTGCTAATGGAAGTGCCCAGGAAAGAAGTAATGAGTAAGAAAAAGATCAAGATGATAAATGATTTATAAATGTAAATCTCGAAGTAAGACAAAATTTAGAGAGAAATGTAACAGATCAAGATAATAAATAATTTAAATGTAAATCTCCAAGTATGACAAAATTGAGAGAGAAATGCTTTTCAAAATTTGTTTTGGGACAACATATTTATTGATAGTAAATTTGAATGACAACCAAAAACTTGAATTTTCATAAGAGTGAGTGGCAGAAGTAAAATATTTTAATTGTCTTCCCAGCAATTGGATTAGCATATACTCAGTTAGAAGGTTATAATGGGTTCAAGAGTCCAGTCTGTCATGCTGCAGCAAGCTGACATTATTCTAAGTTATCCATTCTCTGATGTGTGATAATCACTTTCATACAATTAGAAGGCCCCAGCAAATCAGATGCCTCCACAAATCCCTTCTAGGTGTACCAGTCCAATAAAACCAAATGTTTCTTGTGAGCACTTTTAATAAACAAGCAGGTAGAAAAGTAAAGAGGATGAAACTCTAATCCTTTACCCTATTTTTGGCCTCCTGCCAATATTTCAAAGATATAACACCCAATTTTTTTTTTGTATATGCTCAATGTATTTGTAGCCCATTTCTGTTGTCAAGGTTGTCTATGCTTGATTTGTTGTATGTGTTCCAAAACTTTGGTGGATGAACCTAGGACTTAATGGCAAGAGCACTCCTTTCTTCCTTACAGTAATTGATGGAAATATGGTGCCCGTAGCTTACATTGTCCACATAATTGATGTTAATAGAATTTTAAAAAGAGACAATAAAAATCTCTTTTACATTGCTTGCAAGAAATATTGACAATTATATGTAAATTATAAGTATACAAGTGAGTATAAAACAAATAATCAAGTTGAAAAGCCTACAAGACTTGAAAGGGATTGCCAGAGGTGAATTAGTGGTACCTACCTTTGGATATGGTTTGGACACAAAGTTTGATCCACCTTCCTTATCTGCATTCTCTTGTTTGATAGGAACTAGTGGGAAATCGCCTGTTGTCAGTGATGGAAAAAATGGTGCAAACCTTATTTGAGAAACACTAAGCCCTACAATTATTTATGGTTCATTCTTGTTCCTATAGGGTTATATATCCAGTCAAATGGAGAACTATAGTGACCAAGTACTGTCAAAACATACATCTTGCATGCATGAGGCTTCACTGATGCTGTGAGGTTGCCTTTATGAGTAGCTGGTAGGTCTCTATGATGGAAAATCCAAGCATACAAAGTCATCCGTAAAGCAATATAAAGTATTTTTTAACTCAAAATATTAGGTAGTGACACCATGTTGCATACAAGCCAAAAAAAACATTTGAAAACTACTTACTATGACTGATACAATGAAAGAAAAAGAACAGCTACAGAAACAATGCTCTACTTGAAGTTATCTCACAAAAATCCAAGTTTGGAAGAATCAAAATGGCCCTTATCCAACAAAACTGGCTGCTACAAGAAAATTTGATGAAGTCCCATGCTTTAGTTCTGTGATTGAAAATGAAGGGCCTTTTTCCTCATTGGCTTTATACGGGCTCCAGTATACATAGTAGATCAAAAGCCTTGTACAACCTGAAAAATTGGGCTTATCCTTGTGGAAACATCAAGTCAGTTCCATAGGCAGGCACCTTGTGGTATCCGTGGCTGAGGGTTTGTTTTGGCACACCATATAGTTTTTTCAAATTGGTTTGTAGTTTGTCAGTTACAAAGATACAAACACTCAACTCATTTCTCCATAAGGTGCAAGTCTTGGTTATCATGCTGCAGAAATAGTCCCTACTACTGAACTTACAACATCAATGTCAAATAAATAGTCTGCATATCCTCTGAAATTTTGTATATTCTTGACTTAAGGAGTTCTCTCACTTAAACTTGATCAAGTATAAGGGAAGCCTCTTCTAACAAAAGGGCATGGCAATCATACCTCTGTAATATTATGCTTCACAGCTATTCATTTACCATGTCTTTTGCATCCTTGTTAGACTGTACCCAGAATATGAATTCTTACAGAATATCATTTTTGTATTTAGCCTGAAGTGATGGCATTGAACAATACTTTTGGTAATACTTTTGGTAAGAGATGATTTTCTTGAGCAGAAAAGGGAGTTGGATGGTGCAAAATTGTTTATGTGTCCAGAGGGACCTTATAAATCAGTGGAATAGGTGTGGGATTATGAATTATTTTTGCATTGTATGCCAAATTATCTGATGGTTGTGCGAAATGCATAAAATCTTCAACCATGATAGTAATTTTGTCTCGGGTCTTATGGAAAATTGTTTTTTCTCTTTATCCATGAATTCCTAGGTTGCCACTAATTTTCAATCCAGAGCTTAATAATAGAACCTTAAATAGCTTTACAGATTAAGTATAAAGATACCTAGGGATAAACTTCTATTTAAAAGAACTCTTTTTCCTATCTATGTGTCTACGAAAATGAGTTGACATTATTCTCTATATAAGAATGAGAAGACATTGTAAAAGGACATGATTAATTGTCCATAAAAAGTGTGATTGTAGAGCCTTAAATATTTTTTATGTTCACAAATTTGTAGTGGATCACCTTCGAGATTTAGCTGTTTTGTTTATTGGGAGTACTGGAACAAAATTGGTTTTATTTTGTTTCAAATTTCTAGATTTCAATTTGGTTAATTTCAGTGATATCAAAGTGTTGTTCTTTCATCCAGTGTTATAACTCATATCTAGAATGGGCTTGGAGGAAGAAAGAGGTAGAAATGAGTTTCAGTAGGATATGGAAAAAAAATTCCATTCTTTAGTTAAGAACATTGTATGAGTAGGAATGTGAGAAATGTCACAGACTACATTGGTAGTTGATGTTCTTCACCTCATCACTCTAAACAGATGGCTAAAAAAACATTTGGAGCAAATTAGACAAAGGAATACAAGTTGATAGGTTAAATGTGCTCCATCCACATGGATAAAGATCATCGACATTGTCAATACAGTGTATTTTCTTACCTACTTTGCAAACACCTTATTGAAGAAGTTGAGATATATTAAGCTAAGTCAAAAATTAATTAAGACATTACCTTATTTTATTTTGTTTTTTATTTCCTAATTTTTATTTGTGATAATATATCACAATATTATTTTCCTTCAAAAAATCAACTAAAACCACTCTTCCTTAAAAAAAAGACTAAAACCACTTCTCATTTAAAAAAAAAAAATGTTTAAAATTATGTGCCTATTTGTTTATATGTGTGACAAAAGTCCATTCAATTAAAAGGGTCTTCAAACAAAAGTACATAAGCCTTCCATTTGAAGGTCCTTGGGTGAACCATGAACCCTTTTGTCACCTCATTTTCAAAAGAAATTTTTGTTTTTCACAATTGTTAAGACCATCAAATGGAGGGACCATGAAATAAAATTTTGCAAAAACTATTGGAATAAAGCTTCCTAGAAATATCATTTCTAATATACTTTATTTAATGAATGATATTTTTCTTATTTTTAATAAATATAAATTTTTTTTGATAGAGAGTGAAAATTTGAAATCACTTAATTATAGACCCTGAATATTCCAATTTTCCAAAGGACATTGGGGCAGAGATTCATATCCACTAATCCCTATCTGTTTGAATGTTGAATCTTACATAAGTCCACATTTTTTTACTCAGAATTCTATAACAAGCTATTGAAAAACCTACATCTAAGATCAACTACAAGAACCAAATTACTATATAATTAAGTTCAACTATGTTTTCTTCTTCCAAATCTCTAAAGAAATTATAAATTATGATCTCAACTATTCCCAAAAGTACAATCCACAAATTACACCATCCTCACTAATGAACTTATGCATATTCCTTCCTAGACAATCTCTAGACCATCAACCTTATGATTCTTGACATCTGCAAGCTCAACATCCCAAAAAGTATTTATAGGTTTATCTATCCAGTACTTTTCAAAGTCAATGATATGATAGTGGATGATGGCCCATAAAAATAGTTTGTTCCAAGAGATGATCTTATCATCTTAGAAGTTATAAACTTACCGCAAGATATGCAGAAACTTAGGATCCACCAGCTTATGCCTTACCAAATAATGAGGACTATAAATAGAAGTATTGAATAATATCAACCATGCCTAGGTAACCACCAAACTACTCACTGAATTTTCACTGTCTATCAATAACTACCATGTAAGCATCTATGCTGAATTTTAAAGTAATCTTATTAATAGAAAATAGAGTAAATGTAGGGGAGAGGATTCGGTAGTTGAGCATCCTAATTTCATGCTTCTCAAAAACCTACGTGAAAATTTTAAAAAATTCTCAAATTTTTACAACTTTTTTCTTGGCAATGCCCCTACTTATAACTAAGGTTTGAGGACCACATTATCAAATATGATGCCACATCAGCATGTCTTTTGTCGAGGTGTTCAAAAAAGTCCAAAAAAAAGTGAGACCAATACTCGTGCACTAAATTATGTTTTATTAGTGCGTTGATGTGGCATCATATGATTTTTTGCTTTTTAGATCCAAGGAATATATATTATTCAATTATTGGTAGTTATCATCAACACTAACAACTTTAAAGTCACAACTATTGGTTCAATTGACCATTTGGAGACAATGATATGTATGACATGCATGCACTCACTCATATACAAACAGAGACACACACAGACATAGACAAACACAGAAACACATGAGACATGAACACATGGAAATAGACAAAGCCACACACCTACACGTGCATATTTACACACAATTTGAAACACCATCCAAACACTGCACATATTTTCAATTGCATTTTGTACGCATGTTGTGATTGCCCTGAAAGTTTGGCCACACTATCATTGGAATTCAAAGGACACTTTAGCAAAGCTTTATAGAGCTTGAAGGCGTCAGCATCTTCAGAAGGCTATACCATGCAATATGGGTCATATCATGTGATGCTACAATTCAATTAAGTTAGACTAAATGTTGATGAAAAAGTAAGAAAATGTGTGATAGAATTAAAGAGAAGATAAATTAAATTAATCACTTTTTGCACTAAGCATGTTGTAGATTAGAACAACATACAATTAAGAGTGTGAACCATGGGATTTCCTATAATTCAGAACATAGTAAGACTACATATGTTAGCCCATCTAAAACAATGCAAGGGTAGTGACAGTCCTATGAGAAATTTAAAGGACAGTCATTAATGACTATGATAGAGACATTAAGGATTGTGATTTAGGATTATAAATGAGTCCTTGATAGTCTCATATACAAGACAATCTTTTCACAGTAGGACAGTCCTTAGGACATTAAGGATTGTGATTTAGGATTCTAAATGAGTCCTTGACAGTCTCATATGCAAGAAAATACTTTCACAGTAGAACAGTCGTTAGGACTATTGAAGAAGGGCAACATGGAGTATGTGGATGGAGGAGTACATGAGATGAAGGCTTTATAGGACATGACAGTGCTCTACAACAATACTATCAAGGGTTTGAATGATAATTTAGCAAGACAGTCAAGAAGGTTTAAAGGGCAGTCCACATAAAGAGGCGGCTATCAACAAACACAAGTCACCAAGTTCACAGCCCTAACCATGCAAAAGTATAGTGATAGGTCTATGAAATTTTATAGGTACGAAGGGATATGCATTGATTTTTTGTATTCCAATACCAAGAAATGCTTAAAGATATGTTATAGAAGATAGTCACACATGCTACTTGTATACATAATTGTAGATCAGGACAGTCTTGACTCTTAATGACCGTAATGTCAGTGAGGAACAGTGTCAGAAAGATCAAAAGACAAGGGTTTTTTAGGTCACAGTGGCATGAGCAATTAACATGGACAACCATATCAAAAAAAGCAAAGGGGAGAGTCCACAAAGATAGTAGCCACAGTCACTGTGATTTGTGAGTCAATTACTATGATAAAGATCTTATGACTGTGATCAAGGACTATATTATGACCTCCTTGATAGTCCTAATGAGTGTATAGTGATCTTGTTTGTAGTCCCAATGTTTGTGATCATAGATTGTGATCTTTTGACATTATGATTTATGAAGTGAAGACCTTGGCAAAAATTCAAGACAGTGACAAAAGACTATGAGTCCTTGACAGTGGGTTATGACTGTGGAATAATTATAGTCACCTCATGACAGTGATTTACAAGGTGAAACTGACCTTGTTGTGGTTAATTACTATGAAGAAGATTAAAGAATAGCTCGCCTTGACACTTATGTTTGATACAGAAGAGCAATACCCTATGTTGCTTGTCCAGGTTTAGCATAAAAAATTGAGGTTTGGTAGAGCTGGGGCAGCTACAATATCTAATCTGCTCAAAATATTGTAACTGGCTCTATTATCAATTCTCCCTAATATGAACTTTACATTAATACTTATTTGTTAAAAATGAGAATCGAAGAGGTGGATTTACTTGACAAACCAACAATGATTGAGTATTTTGTACATAAGGGTATAGAAGTTTTGATAGAACCATACTAAGAAAATCAGATTTTATTAATATGAGATCTATTTGGTGATCACATACCCTTTCAACTAAAAATAAGAGTCATGTCCTGTAGTTTGCAGTGTAAGAATGATTGAGGTAGATATTTCGCACAACAAGAATGGCACAGGGAGATGTTTGAGTATAGCAATCAAATAGAAAAGGATGTGAACTGAATTAGATGATCTGTTTGTGTAGGAGATGTAGTTCTGTTAGCCCATCATACATTGTGGAGTTTGCATGCCTAATTATTGCTTTTATAGGTTGTCAGAGGTGTTGTTGAAAGACTTAAGATCATCACTCATCGAGCAAGTTCAAGGGTAGCTGAATATGCATTTCGTTATGCCAAGACACATGGTAGACAAAGGTGGGTAAAAGCACAAAGTTGTGTCACACTTTTGGCCAAATAAATAGTTCCGCACGAAATATTTTCGGCCGGAAAGGTTTCGACCGAAACCACGTGACCCATTACGTGGCACAGAGATTTCGACCGAATAAGTTTCACCTAAACCCCAAAAAAATTAAATTTGATTCTTTCCCGCTTTGAAATTGGCTTTGAAATTGCATTTTTTAATGTACAAGGTTTCTATAGAAAGGGTTTCGGTGGAAACTATTTCTATAGAAAGGGTTTCGTCTAAAACCCTTTCTATAGAAATTGTTTCTGTCGAAACTATCTATCTGGCATCCTAGTTGGCAGCCAACTCAGCGTTTTTCATAATTTTTTGAAACTTTCAACTTTAGCTAGGTATTTCTTTAGTCAGAATGATTTTTCTGAAAGAAAGAAAAAAAAAAAACCTTTTGTAGAGCTTGGAGTGGAGAATCCAAACATATAATTTTTTTAATATTTTGATTAGTTTTAATATATTTTATTTTTAAAATAATGCAAGTAGGTTTTTAAAATGAAAAAAGAGGTTGATTACAAATTAAAAAAAAAGATAGTAAAACTTATTAAAAAAAATTAAATCTTATATGGGGCACAAGAGGAGAGAGTCTTCTTCAAAAGGGTATAATTTTTTTTTGAAAATGATTAAAAAAAATGAAAATAGTTGGCGGCTCGTGTAAACTATCAAATTCTAACATGTTTGACTTTAAAACATTATTATGAGAAAAATATACATCAAAATTTTGATTTTTTTCCATGCACACGATATTGAAGTTACCCATTTGGAGAAAAAAAAAAAAATTAGGGAGGATTTAGAAGTTTTTTTCAATTTGTTTCCTTTGACGTCTCAAGCCACTCTTTCTGCACTTATTCCAGTAACTGACCTTAAATTGATAAAAACATAATGAAAAAAATTGTTTTTTAAATTTTAAAAATTACAGCAATAAAATTCATCAAAATTTCTACATTTCATTAGTTTACACCATTTTGAAATTCAAAATATAAAGACCACTTTTATGTGCTTGAAGTTCAAAGTTTTTGTTGTTGTTGGCCACTTTCATACAGTGTGACACAAGTTTGTGCTTTACTCACAGATCAGCCATCCACAAGGATAACATAGTGAAGAAAATGAATGGAGTTTTTCTACAGGTCTCTTGGAACTACATTTGATAAATCATCTTGTTAAGACATTCGGTACTTGTATGCTTCTAGTTTTTTGATGGAAATGGAATGGTTGTTTACTCAAATACTAAGCATGCTCCATCCTTAAAACATCAGTAAGAAATGGAAAAGCATATGCCTCAAATTCTTAAAAAAATTGCAAAAACCTAACCAATGCAAAGATTAAAAAAAAAGAAAAGAAATGTAAACACTTTCAATACTTATTACAAGAATTCAGATCTACTGACCATGAATTAAAGAAATTCAAATATATACATAAAGAAAGACTAAAGAGGCATACTGTCAATTACAAATTAAGGAAAAATCATTCACTAACCTCTCTAAAGCAAAAAGCCCTAATGTGCTCTCATTCTCTCTTAATGCCTAATAATCGTCGCTGATTTGTTTGCTAAGGGAAAACAAGAATAATGCAAAATAAGTGGATAACAGAGTGTCCAACTACAATAGTTTTCCTGCAGGTAATGGAAAAGGGAAATAATTAAACTCACTTTAGATGAAAACAAACAAAGCAGACTGAAAATAATTAAGAGAAGAAGAATATGCAACTCTTAATTAATATCTATTAAGAAAATAATAGATACAGAAGATCTCATTTACAATATGACAATATAAATTTGTATATCCTAACTCAAAATACCTAGTGGCAAGTTCCCTATTGACTATAGCTAATCTACAACGAATGCTCCCTTAGAGGAAAAGAGGTTGATAATGAAGGTTGTTAGTATTTTAACAGAAGCTCTGAAGCACTTGAAAGAGTATTGGGTAAAAAAAGGCTGACAAGCCTGAGGATAAAGAAATTCTCGAAAAGAATATCCACATTTATGAGGGTAAACAATGAGTAAATGAAACTGTATCCAATAGCATAAAGATAAATTTCAAGAATCAAACATATGCAAAATCTACTATAAGAGTGGCCTAGGGAAAATGTCAAACATTGCTTACCGAGAAAACCAAACCCAAAAACTAGCACCTATCTCTTTCGTTTGTTGCTTCAATCCATTCACAGTAACTGCGATGCTGCTTCAATTCATTAACGGTAAAAAAAGAGCTATAGAGATTTTATAAAGCACAATGATGGTGAGGTTACTACTGGCAGTGTTGTTAAGTGCAACTTTTTTTGTAATGGCTATCTAATGGTGTCAAGTAAAGAAGTGTAGTGCAAGCCCCCTTTGGCATATTGTGAAGTGCGCGAGATTCTAATTGGCTCTAAGAATGGGTAATTTCAAGATTCAAGCAAAGCAAAATTCAAAAGGTGAGACAATTCTTGTATGCTGGAGACTTTTCCCATGGATAAAGAGCCTATCGACCATTGATAAATTATAAAATATATTATATTATATACCAATATATTATTGTATAATATAAATATTTTATTAAATTATAATAGAAATATTATATTATATAATATTATAATATTAAATATATTATATTATTATATTATATTATAATATATTATATTGTAATAAAAGTTAAATAAAGTAAGTGTTAAATTTTTTTATAAAATATGTGAAGGTCTTAAGACTACATCGAGAGGCAATGTCTTCCACGCAATAGGTATTTTTGGTGCACCAAAGAATTTAGGTGGCCAAATGGTTTGCTTAGGTACGGGTCCCATGAGGGGGCTTAAACTCTATGGATTATGATTAAATTCAAAAGAAAAAAGAATAGAGTAATAGTCATTTTTATTTGTCTATTATTAATCATTTCTTTAGTCATTTTTATTTGTCTAATATTAGTCATTTATCTAATCATTTAGTTGTGATTTTACTTGATGACCAAATTAGTCATGTGATTAAAAGTTTTAGTCATGTGACTAAAAGTTTTAGTCACATAGTCATTTATTTGTCAAATTATACTAGTGTTAGTACAATACCAAGGTAGTTAGATGTTCATTGTAAATCCATTTACATCATAACACATTTGTATCAACAAAGCATTAGAATGCTCATATTGCAATATATAGCATTTAAAACATATCCATTCCTTTTTAATCAATAACATCTTATTGCATATTCACATATTCCATTTGCCTAACAAACATATTGAAGTCATGATTAGCATTTATCACCATATTTACCCGTGAAGGTAAAAGTAACTCGATAATCATGAAACAGGGTGTGACAGAAAATCCCCAAGACTTTTTGAGGAAGAATCCGATTTTGAGGAATTGTATGTAGAAGAAGATCAACTAGATACTAATGAATTAGGAATTATTGATCTGAGGTGCATAAGCCATCCGTTACCAGAGCAATGGGAAAAATTAAAAAAAGGAAAGGGAAGAAAAACAAACAAACAAAAAAGAGAGGAGAAAGCGATGGAGAAGGGATTGAAAAGCATTTCTAGTTTTTTTATTTCCAAGGGAGGAAAAACATCCCTTGGAGGGAAATGAAGATATCCTCATGGAATGTTAGGGGCTTAAACATCCCTAACAAGCGACACTTGATCAAGCGTCACATGGATAAAATATCATATGACATAATAATGATTCAAGAAACTAAATTAAGCAAACAAGAAGCAAAAAAAAATCTTAAATATTGTAAATCTTGTGTAGGTCTATTTCAAGAAGCCACAAAAATGACTCTTGGTTTGGAAATACTAATATCACAATAAGCCTAACTCAAGCACATAATACTTGTATGAAATGTAAAGCATCAAATGTTAATGCCAATATGGAATTCAACTTATTTAATATTTATGGTTCCATCAAGACTATGACAAAAGAGAGACTTGGAAAGAAATAAGTAATAGAATAAGTCAAATAGGTAATCAATTCTACTTTATGGGTGGTGACTTTAACACAATTACCTATCTCTCTGAAAAGAGTGGAGGAATTAAGAAGATCAACAAGAATATACAGGACTTCAAAGATTTTGTGGAAGAAATAAAGGGCATATATTGCCGAACATCCAATGGAATTTATACTTGGACAAACCAAAGAGAAGGATTTACAAATATTGCTAAAATATTAGATAGATTTTTAATCTCAACCAATTGGAAGGAGAAATCCATAAAAATGGAAGCTTACATACTCCCAATATTAGCCTCAAACCATTTTCCAATCCTATTGAAGTTGGAAATTGGATCCAATCCAAAAATATATATTTCAAATTTGAAAACATGTGGTGGAGAGAAGAAATCCTGCTACTTTCTATAGAATCATGGTGGAAAGAGTGCAAGATCAACGACACTCCCAACTACATGTTTAAGAAAAATCTCCAAATGATAAAAAAATTAAAGAAATGGAATAAATAAGTATTTAAGAACAATTTTCTAGAGAAATAAAAGGTGGAAAATGAATTGGAAGAATTAAACAAGGTAATAAAGAATGTCATGTTCCAGGAGGATTACTTTAAAGAACAACAATTGAAAAACTATAACAAAAAAAAATTGACAAGAGAAGAAGCGTGGGATAGAAGTAGAGTAACATGGCTAAAAATAGGTGATACAAATACCAGATACTTTCACGCTACCTCTAAAAATCAAAAGGCTATTAACAAAATTAGTGAAATAGAATTAGAAAATGGAGATGTAGTTAAAGACAAAACTGCAATAGAAATGGAAGCATTCAAATTCTTTGAAAAAATGCAGGGCACAGAGACCAAAGCAACACCATGTAGCAATGAATAAATTTTAGATTGTATTCCAAAATGTATCTTAGAAGCGAACAACCAAATGCTAAATGAACCTATAACAATG
>VDFB02377176.1:0-32283 GCA_007258455.2 Sequoia sempervirens | reverse complement strand
GACACTTGTACCAACCCCTACTCCCTGGGAAGCACCTGTAGTACCCTGATCATGGCCAACAACATCATGAGGACACAAATAATCCTATGGAAACAACACATATTTTAGTTCATGACATAAAAGAGTACAAAATATAAATCCATGAATGAACTTATGTTATAATTAAAGATCTCATGATCTAGCTTACTTGCAAGTTTCATGCTCTCTCAGTCAATATTTTAACCCTTTGTCTTATATGATCTATTTGAGGCACTATAAATAACAACTGAAGGATTTCTTCATTGCATTTTTTTTTTGGGTCTTCCTTATCATATCTAGAGGGTTTGTGGAATATGCAATGTCATCATCACATAATAGTGACTGCACCTCCCTATGGATGCTCTCCTCTATTGTTGGTTCCTTTCCCTGATCATCCAACTATGACAAGAATATTAAAAACACTATTGAAATTAACCCAATAAACTTATGAAAAAAATATAATAATAAAACATTTTGCTTGTATCTAATTTGTACAATTACAATGAAGTAAACCTATTGGGTAGAAGTCCCTAAAGATGCATCACAATCTATGCTCTGGGCTAGAGCCTTCCCCCTATGATCAATGCCCTACTATGACAAAAAATAAATATAAAAAAACATTACCGAAATGAAACCAATAGACTTATGAAAAAAAAACATAATAATAAAATGGTATATTGGAGTCATTAATTGGAGGTTGGGTAAAATGGTATATAGTATGTACCACCCCCATAGTAACTGTGTTTGTATCTATGTGATTCAAAGTGTAATCGATTAGCAACTCTTCCCCTGTAGTTATTGATTTTATCGCACATACGAATACACAATTTCCCTCACGTGCCTCAAATATGCAATTGAGTTTCTTATTTGTTGACCTAGGTCATGTATTGTTTATAAACCCTACAATATTCCCTAATGCTTTTGGCCTTCCATCAATGTACATAGCCATTCCTTTATTTTGATCCTTATCTTTTAGTTGTATATAATTTGTTGGCAGTGTATACCTAGGCATACTTCATGTATATTGAACCAGCTGTATCCAATCTTCGCAACTATAATAGGGTCCGACATACTCCATAAATTTAGTAACTTTTCCATAATAGACCTTTATGTTGTCCATGCAAAATAGGCCCAAACCATGTAATGACGAATGTGTTATGCGATATATCCTCTCGTTGGCACAAAAATTAGTGTTTATTGGAGGAAGTTCCTTGTGTACCCATTGTTTCCATAGATGTTTGTACCTCAAGAGTATCTTGATGTTGCCTATGCTCTCATCATCATAAGAGCATGACTCCCCTTCAACAAGAAAAAATTCCATGCGTTTACAAAATTTTCTTCTAATCTTTTGACCTCTAGTTGATCTCCCTCTTTTAGACCTACTACATGTTTCACTTTCCTCTTCTCTTCCTGAATTTCCCTCACTCGAGGAAGAAAGATCTAAAAAATACCTATTTGGTGGTACCTACACTCATAAGGATGTTGGATGAAGTTCTTTCATGGTGATGTGATCCCAAGGTATGGGGTTGGAGGATAAAAACCAAGGTTGTCACTACTAGTCAAATGCATGTGGAGGTAACAATAGTTGTGAATGTATCAGTAAACCTTGTAAGGGTCTGATGATCATATATCACTTGGTAAGCATGGGAATGGTTTGTAGGGTCACCAACCTTGTGTTTTGAAGCCTTGGGTTTTGGGAACATCTAGAGGAGTCATTGTCTTATTTCTTCGAGGTTGATTGGGTTAGTTGGTGGAAGGTTGCTATTACTTTTTGTACCTGTCTATGAAATTTTTTGGACCACATGCCTCAAAGAAAATAGTCCCTCTAAGGTAGTACTGGTGTTTGGTTAGTTAGTCTATGAAAATTTTTGGACCACCTTTGATGTGAAATAGCCCCTCATGCAACCATCCTTTCAGTCTATTTCTAAATGGAAAAACCCCTTTCCTTTAATGATTAAGTTCCATAGGTTTCTACCCCTATAGTTTTTTGGGTCCCCCAAATAAAATAATAAAAGATGGACCCTACTTAGAAGAACCCAAAAATGTATCGAAGTTTGTTTCTTTCTTAAGAATCTAGATAAAGAGGCTATTTGGGTCCCTCCCTATCCAAAATTCCTTCACCATTTTCTAGACACCCATAGCATCTTCAAGCCATTTATACTCTTTTGGAACTTGAAAAAAAAAGGTCCACTTTCATTAGTGTTCTCTTTTAGGCTTTCCCTAGTGCTAGAATCTATACTATTCTTTTGGAGGTTTGGTTGAGTCAATGAAATATTCAAAAGTTTTTAATAGCTCCTTGTTCTTTTTTCATCTCTTGTACACGTGCAAGAGCACCTTGGCATAATTAGGCCTCTATGAAGCAATCTTATTGTTCCTACTTTTTAAATCATGTTATCATGTTTCATATATTTTAGTTCATGTTGAGGTCATTTGATGTTTATTAAGTCCAAAAGTGCAAAAATGAAAACAATGTAAAAAGTTGTCAACTTAATCAAAAAGGAAATATTAAGAGAAGAAGAGTCATTAGGGTCGGTTAGAGGTAGTTAGAAGGCTAAAATTCAGTTGTTTTTCCTTTAAAAATGCTCTTGTATCTTTTAGAAATTTGAGGGTAGTTGAATAAAGAATAAGTTCAAGGAAAGTCTATGATTTTTAATCATTTTTCTTCGGAAATCTTGCATTTCAAGGCATTGTATGGAATTGTATGGCCTTGAAGGAATGGTAGAATGGTTGGATATGGTAATAATATCAATAAACTTCCTATTACATTAAATTTCATGCATTTTAGTTAAGATTTGTGAGTTATTGTGGATTTACTTCAAACTGCTAAAACCCTCAGTTAGGCTAAGCAGAGACATAAATAATTATGTTTCTCCTTTATTAATAGGTGGAATATTTTGGTTTCTTGTGATATTATCCTACTATGAATTTTCTTTCATGTTTTAGTGGATTTAGGGAAAAATCATAAAGATAATATGTGAGGGAATGAAGTTTCTTGATTGAAAAAACTATGTACAGTCTGTGAATAGAATAATTATGAAGGTTAAGCCCTTAGGGTTTTGTGAAAATACTTTGTAAATGGACTTTGATGCTTTAAAGAGCATATTCCAATCAAACTAAACATGTCCCAACCACTGGAAAAGTGTACTTTGTTCAGGAGTTAGTAAAGCAACAAACCCTTATGCAAATCAGGCCTAAATTTGTCTGAGACAACAATATTTGAAGCTTGTGTTGTAAAAGTTTTGATACCCATTTTGAATATGTTTTACATCTGCAAGGAGGGAATTGAAAAGTGTGGATATAATTGTGTAATATTGCATAGATTTTGAATGAAGCCCTAACAAATAGGTTGGAAGACCTACAAGCATTGCAAACAAGGTATGAAGGAACTAGTGACAGTAAGAACTTTAAGGGATTTTGATGATTAAGTGTGAGTTCTTGGTTGTTTTGGTTAAGAGATTACCAAGTTATAATTTTATCTCATTTGATATAGGGTTTGGTGTAAGCATGAAGTTAAAAATTCCATTGCTTTGACTAATCTATCTAATAATAGCCCTATTTAGGAGACTAAAATGAAAGTAGAGTATATGATTTTGTTAAATTGTCAAGAATAAAGGATGGGGGGTGGTTTACATTTGTTTGAATTGAAATGGAATGGAAATTGTGTGGTCTATATTAGACTAAATATTGGGTCAGATTACTTTATGTTGAGTTGAATTTGTGAAGTATAGGACAGTCATAAAGAGAGTTAATGGTAAAATGAAAGGGCAGATTGGATAATTTTTTGTTTTGATCAAGATGAAGTTTACTAAGGTGTTTGAAGGTTTGGTAATGGTTTGGAACTCTAAAGCAAAATTTGAGTGTTTGTGTTGAGTTTTGTGAAGGGAAATATAGTTGAATAAATGTGTCAAAAGAAGGAAAGTTCAAGATTGTTTGTGACTTGTCAAATGAGATTGTGTAAGTTTGTTTCCTTCCTCTAATTGTGCATCATGTACTTCTATCCATTCTCTTATGGATAGGCACTAGGAATTTTTCATTGCACTCATGAACCATGTATTATTTTCAATTCCTTTGATCATTTTTGGACCTCAATATGTAAATTTATTTCATCGAAGTTCAGAAATTTGAACCCTAGTGAACTTTGTGTGTTGTTATGTGATGGGAATTCCTTTCAATCTTATAGTAGAAAAATATGCTAAGACAGATACAAAAACTACAATTTACAGGCCAAAAATGGCCACCCAACTGATTGAACATCTCAAAGCTTGGTTGTTCAAATTAACCAGACACCAGTACTAGGTAGTACTTGGGTTTTTCAATGGGACATTGGATCAAATTGACCAAAATATAGCATGCAACACCTCAATGGGAACAAACAGAGTCTAAATCATTGTACTTAAAACAAGATTTCTAAATGTGGGGGAAAAATCACTTACAATCATTGTCCCTTGGTCAATTTTCCCTTTTTGAGTGCCCTCACCTCTCGCTCTAGCTTTCCCCTAGCCAAATGGTTCCTAGTCTTCCTCCTTGACTCAATGTCCTTGCAACACTCATCTAGTGAAGTCTCGTAACTCTCCACTTAGGGGTTGGTTGCAGTGGTTCTTAGTGCCACTCTCCAATTAGGGTCTCAGTGTAGTATGCTATGTTGTGATCCTGTGTGCGTGGGGCCAAAATTCAAAATATATAGTTTATATATATGATATGTCAACATATAGTTTATATAAAAAATATATATGATATGTCAACATATAGTTTATTTTATTTTCTACAAAATATAATTTTTGTATGGTGGCTTGCTAAACTTATATAGTTGGTTTTCTCTTTCATTATAATTTTTAATGATTTATTTCATATGACATGATTGAATATTATCTACAGTCCTAGTGATTGTTAAAAAGGCTTATGATACGTGATGTTTAATCATGATGGATGTCTAAGAATCAATGATTGAAATACTACTTGACTAAATATCGAGCTATCTAATATTTTGTCATTTAAACATCATGGAGGAAATGCTTGCAATCAATTTCTTATTAATGTAGCCTACAAGGTTTCTTTTCCTAATTTTTTTTGGTCCTATTCTTGTTATGAATTATTTTTTTACATTGGTCTATTACAGTAATGGGGAGCATATCTAGTGAATTGATTCTTTCAGTCTCTTTGATTCTTATCCTTGTACATAACAAGTTTTCTTCTATCCTATGATTCATTGATTGTTGGTTTAAAAAACTCATTACAACTAACATGGATATGAATTATGATGTGGTTGTGAGAAGGGGTTGTTGAATATGAAGGAATGGTTTAGGAAATTACTCCTTAATCCAAATGAGTCATTTTCTTGTCATGGAATGTGCTAAGAGACTTTAAAATTAATATATTCAATCTAGTTAATATTGACACATCTAAAGCATGCCAAAGGCACTTCGGAGATATGTTATGACATAAAGAAGATTGTTAAGGTGATGTCAAGTCTTGATCAATTAGGGTAGGAAAACATAGATGCATTGGTACACAAGGTTCCATTCAACTTGGAGGAAATGGATAATTACCTAAGGGGTTAATGTGAGATTGGACCAAGTTTATATTATGATACAAATAGCTTGGGAAAAGGGATGATGAAATGGTTAAGTATGGGAAATTGAAGAGATAAATATAACACCAAGGGAAGAACACTAGAATTAATTTTAGCACTATGGATTAATCCAAGACTCAAAATTCCACTAAGAGGCATCCCTTACCTCTTAAATTAATTCCATAGGTGGTTTTATCCTCCAATATAGTGCCATTGGTTAGCTTATCATGTGAACTTCTGCTATAAGTAGGATTACCATACACTTTCCTAACATGCATGTGTGGTTTCAAAAAGTTTATACATTCTTGTGAATTTGATAGAAAGGAATGTTTTGAACTTTCCAATAGGTGTTATGGGTTAATTTGACTTGGTTTTAGCATTAGAGTGACAAACCTTGTGGTTTAGGTTCCATAAACAAAATATACTCTTTTTTTAGCTTCCTATTATCATCTTTCTATCAAATGATGTTTTTAAAGATCATCTAAATATTAATTGCTAATGAAATGCACAAAATTATGCGTAATAGATCCAAGGTGAGTTTCAGAGAGCCTCATCTTTTGAAACCATTAACCAAAGAAATGCTAAGAACAATATATGAAAGAGACAAAGAATAAGACAACTTGTATTATTAGGAATGACGATATGCCTTTATATAGTATGACATCATGTTTGAGTCTTGAAACCCTCCCATATCATCAAAAAATGCATCTAGGCTAACCATGTTAAGTTTCACTCCATACAAGCACAAATTGAAAAAAAATCAATGTTGGCCCCATTCACATGTCACTATGTGGGGTCAACATGGGAAAACACTAATTTTTTTATAATGAAATAACCAAAGATATGATCTAATAATATCTAATCATAAATATTCATAGAGTAATTAGGATTTGATCATATGGAAATTTCTAGGAGAGATCATGAATTAACAACATTAAAAAGTACATCATGAATTAATTATGTAATGGTATAAAAATTAAAAACACTATGAATTAATTATGTAACCATATAAGTCAAATATAATTCTATCCAGAAATCAATATCAAATAGATAATATAATCACATAACTCATACATTTCAATGTCATTGATCTTCTTCTTCATCCAACTCTTTGCCTGTATCATCTGATCCAAATTTGACATTGTAAGGATTAGTCATTTCATCATCATCTTCATTGATATTAGTTTTGATAAAGTCATCATCCACATGGATATCACCTTCATGAACATTAACTCCTACATCATAATGATCTAGTTCCTCTTCTTCAACATCTTTGTCAGGCACATCATCAACTAACTATTGATCTTGATCATCATCTACATCATCTTCTAGTTCTTCGGTATCTTCTTCTTCCACCAAATTATACTTTACTGACCTTCCTCTTGGATCATGTCTAACAAAAAATGACCAAACCAGTTTACCTAGAACCTCTGAGTAAAATACTTACTCACATTGGCTTGGAAGAACATAGGGCTCATTTCCAGCTCACTCGATTGACCTTGTATTAACCATGGTAAATCCATCATCATGTTAAATAATTGTTCTCTCAGGATCATTTTCATTCAATCGTAGCATGTACCATTGGACGACAAACAAAACTAATTTGAAGGAATTAAAGTCACATTCAAGTATATCATCCAAAATCCCATAGTATCGAATTTTTGTGACTTTTGGATGTATGCCATTTCTAGATAAATCATTAGTTACCTAAAAGACTGCAGTTATTCCAGAATCACAAGTTTTCTTCATGTCATCCAACTTTTTGATTTGAAATTTACAACCATTGCACCACATAGCCTTGTGGTGTTTCACCTACAATATGTCAAACATGTAAAAATTATTGCATCATCAGTTAATAAACATATTTATTCTTGGCCAAATGTATGCAAAGAAAAAAACTCAACATATATATACATCAATAAAATTAAAAACAATTAAATAATATGGATGATTAATATATTTATACATACCTATTTATCTCTTAAACCATATGGTAAATCATTTTCCCTTGGTGTGACATTGAAATCTCCATTACGATGAGCTTCTTTAACCAATGAAGCCACACCTTCCCATGTTAATGTGTGACCAGATTGTTGACATTGTTAAATCCATACCATCATCCAATCAAGAGTGTTTGCAACATACAAATGTAGTGCATCCCACTCTTGACCAACTGTGTAAAAATAATCAAATTCACAAACGACATATAATTAGTTAATTACCATAGTATACAACCTTAATTTATAATTGATGTACTTGAAAACCCAACATCCCACTACCGATGATCTTATTATCTTTCATTTTTGGATGAATTCAAATTAAAGGAGTATGCATAAATAATGAATTATGACCCTGAAGGGTACATGCACTCTTGTAAGAAAAAGAAAAAACTCAGTGGATACACTCATGTTCCTATACCAGGGGAAGATGTGTTTAAGAACAAAGAAGACAAAGAAGAAGAGGAGGTTATAGAAAATTTCATGGAGTTAGAGAAAAAAAAAAAAGGTTGCTAGAAATGGATGATTCATTTTAAGAAGAATCTATGGGAGAAAATGAAGCACAATCACAGTAGAGAACAATCTCTTAGATGATGAATGATGAATATGAAGAACTCCCTAACTGGGACTTACAAGTAGCCAAGGACTTGCGTGTAGATGAAGATGATAGGCTTACAACCTATGAATCCTTTATTTCTGATAATGATTTTTTCAAGTAAAGAGAATTTAAATATTTTTTATATAATTACAAAGGAAAAATGTTGAGGGAATCCATCCCAAATATTACCCCTAAAAATGAATAGCAATTGATGAAAAGGTTGAAAGATGGTATAGATAGTGAAGTGCAAAACATGACCCTTGAAAGGGGTAGACAGTTGTTACTTGAAGCTGGTGTAATATTATTTCTTGGTTGGGACCTTAGTGCCTCTTTAATTTTTGATAGTTTTCTACATAACAAGGAAGGAGAATACAAGTTAAACATTGAGGGTGTGAAGGAAATTTACATAGGGTGAAGATTCAATCATGATGAAAATTGAATGTTGATATGGGCACTATACCCACTTCACAAAAGGCCAAAGATCATCGATATCAAAAAAGCATTTGGAAACATGATGACCCTTAAAGTTGGGGAAATTGACCTTGTGGCTTCAACAGACATGGGTATAAGCATTTCCAAGTTCAACAAGGCACAAACAATACAATTGATGAAAGAAAGAAATTCTTACAAAATGAAAAGTGAAAAAGTACATTTAGAAATTAATGCCATGAAAGATGCCAGAATGAGGATCACCTTTGGAACTGATACAAAGTTGTAGAGTGAATATGAGCAGTTGCAAGAAGAACATCAAGGCTAGTAGAAAAGATGAAGGACCTTTAGTTTGACACTGTGGAATTGATGTTGCACAAGAGATTTACAAACCTGAAGATATGCCTTGATGATTTTTGGCATGTTCGCAAAAAGAACTATGAAGCCATTCTTGAGCATGGGAGAGTGAAAAAAAAATTGGGTACTAAGAGACATCATATACAACTACATGAGGGATCCAACACCAATTCCATCTCGGCCATTGACACAATCATGAGAAAGCATGACAAATATGATGAAGGCTTACACTCAGAAAACATAGGGTCTGATGATACTGTGAAGTTGGGATTACCCAAATTATGTGATAAGAATGAGTTTTTGAAAGAACGAGATGATTGGATGTGTTGGAACCATAATTTTCACATAAAATTTTGTTGATTTTTGTCATGTAAAATCAAGGGTCTCTCTTACTATTCTCATAAAATTAATGTTTCTACCATCCACAAATTCAAATTAGCCTTTTACCGCCATACCGCTACCATACTTGAGTATACCATTTATGCATTTCCTTTTACTTCCTTACCATGGCCTCCAACAAAGTAACTCATGGTAGTGCAGTAAGAGGATGGTAGTATATCGTATTACCATTGTACTGTAGAGATTTGATACCTAGCCCGTGGTAGAGTGGGGTCATCATCAATACTAGCAGAAGGAAATGCTATACCGCAGGGGGTCAGAGTAAGGGTTGTGGTAGAGTGGTAAAGTAAGAATACACCTAAGGGAGAAATGCTATACCACAGGGGGGTTAGAATAAAGTTTGTGGTAAAGCAGTATATAAGATAAAATACTAAATAAACACCAAGGTACTACTAAGGAAGACAAGGAAGTGTGCGATAGTGCAGTATAATAAGAAAAATTAAATATTATGTACCATGGTACTGTGAAGGAGTGAGGAGTGATGTGTGGTAGCATGGTAATTAGCTGTTGGAGCATTAAATGAAGTCCATTCACATCAATTAGAACCAAAAAATGAAATTTAGCTTGGTGTGAAGGATTTGAATGATGTAGAACTTATATGGAATTAATGCAATATGATATGAGAATTAAACCAAGCAGATTGTGAATTTGTTCACTTGTGGTAATGGAAGCCAAGTATAGGAAAGCTCAAGGTGTGATAGTTAGGAAAATTCTTTAGGACAAGCAATATTTTGGGTAAGTTTTGTTCGCCACACATTGAATTTTAATTAATGGCACCTAAGAAAATAGGACTAAAAAAGAAGAAAAATCCAATAAAGCTTCATTACAATTGCCATTACTTGCACTACTACTTGCTTTAGTCAATAAAGGTTATAAGGGGGTCTTTAAGGATGTAGCTTAGGGGTGCAAAGACCCAATAATTCCATAGTTTGGGTGGAATATGTATTGGCATTTTTATAAGACTAGGAATGAAGGGGTCCTGGTATCGAACCCATGGACTCTTGACATGGGAAAATTGATAGCTCCTAATGTGTTTGTTGATATTGAGCTAATTAGAGCTCTAGCCAGTAGATATCATGCCTCGTTGAAGGTTGTTAGGCTCCCAGATGGACAATGTCTGGTAGATATCTCCAGGGAGGCTATAATTAGGTGTTTTGACCTAAATAAGTAGGCTGTCACAAAGATAGATTTGGGGAGTCTAAAGCAGGAGTACAAGATATTAAAGATGACTTATAGAATTGATGAATTTCCTTTTCACATGAAAAGGGGTGACAAGAATAGAGTCCTTCCTATTCCATCTTCAAAAGTTGAACCCTTTCTAGTGTTTTATTTTCAAACTTATTTCAAAAACACCTATTATGTATTATGCCAAATTCTTGGATTTGATGCTGAAGACAACATGGCAGTTGGATTGATGAGGATGGAAATGACCATCCAACACACTAAGTCCAATGTGGAGTTTGATTTTGCTTCTATCATTGAGGAACAAATTCATGAAGGTCTATTACAGGTTAGGGAAGCTAAGGCCCCTATCACTTTTAGAAAGTATTCTCTACTATGTCATCTAATTCTATTTCAAAATGAAACAAAGTGGACTAAAAGGATGAAGTTGAGCACACATGAAAATGGAGTTATGCTTCCAGTGCAAAATTGGTGTTATGTTTGGGATAGTAGGTTCCTCGATGGTGACTTTATTGTGTTTAGGAATGACTTTTCCCTCAGAATAATTGATGCACTTGGTTTTCCTACATCGAGGTTACCACAATCTTTAATGCAAGTTATGAGACCTTTGCAATACAAACTAGACTAATTTTTCATACACAAATATGCTGACTGGTTTTTACTGGCACAATATACCATCATTAGGGTGTATGGTTGTGATCAGGCCCCACATGTTTTACCAAAATTTCATTCCTAGTAGAGTATTATTTTTAGAGTTTATTTGGAAAATGCTCTGGATGGAGCATAGTCTTGTGAAGAATCAAAGAAAGAGGACTTTCCTACCTCACTTAATAGTTTTTGATGAATTATTAGTTGGGTCAGATATGTTGGAAGAAGTGCAAAGATTCATAAGAGCCAATTTTTCTCTTAGATCAGGAAAGTTGAGATTATGTGATCCAGAGGGTCACATCAATAATATCAGGACCCTGCTTACAAAGAGGGTGATAACACATGTATTTGATCCAGAGGAGGATGTGATAAGAAACCTGGTATACTTTTTAGATGTGTTTGAAACAAGGAAAAATGGTTAATGATGATGAGATGGGAGGACCAGAAGAAAGAAAAAGATAAGAAGTTCAA
The DNA here is from genome assembly GCA_007258455.2 of Sequoia sempervirens. Lineage (NCBI taxonomy): Eukaryota > Viridiplantae > Streptophyta > Pinopsida > Cupressales > Cupressaceae > Sequoia > Sequoia sempervirens. The sequence continues at coordinate 20,615 of VDFB02377176.1, read as the reverse complement.
GGGGTTCTTTGATGAAGAGCCAAATTTGTTGAAAATGATGCACTTGATTCTAGGTAAGTTTGATGAGATGTATAAAAAGGCTCAAGAAGAGAAGTCAGCTCCACCATCTACACCCCAGCCACCCTCATCCATAGCCTCCACATCGCATACACCACTTCCTCCACTAGTTCATCCATCTCCTCCATCCCCAATTGGTGAGCCACCTACTAAGAAACAAAAAGTCGAATCACTAGTTGATTATTGGTTGAGTGATGAAGAACAAGAAGCAGTCCTGACATTGATTGAGATGAAAGAAGTAGTAGAGCAACAAAAAGTGTTAGATCCTCATGATCCAAAAATAAGAATATTAGAGGAAGCCATTGATGAGATACAAGATCATGAGAGAATAATTACTTCTCTATGGTTCATGGAGGATGATGATTTCATCCATACAAGGGAATTCAAATATTTTTGGATAAAAATTAAAATGAGATAGTTTGATGACAAGCTGAAAATTAACCTCATTGGGATTGATGATTCAAAGCATGCAGAGGTGCAGGCCTAGACAATGGTAGAGTTGGATATTGATCACATAATATTACACCCAAAGAAGCAAGGGAGTTGGTGCTAAGTAGTAAGATGCTAATCATACCTAGAATGGAACTCTCTAAGGTATTTTTGTTAGATCAAATCAGAGCTCAGGATGATCCAAACTTGGTTACAAAATTTGATTTAGGAGTCTCAAGCACAAGATACAATCCTACCACCTAGACCCTTTCCCTGTGGAAAAAATAGAAGAACACAAGGAAGCCAAGGCTTCTGGATGTAGTATAGGAAATAAGATGGTTTGCAATGGTTAGGACAATGAAGGAAACTACTTCAACAAAATGAAAAATTGTAACTATGCACTTTTCCATGTTTACAAAGGATGTAGTAGAAAACATGGAGAAGAAGATAACAAAGTATGAAAAGAGACTCAAGTTATCAAATGAAAAAATAAATAAGTTATTCATTGAAGGTGTCATATTAAAGCAACAATTACAACAAGCCACAAACATAAAATGGGATGAAATGGTTGTCTATCATCCACCTACTCCATTTGAAGATCCACAAATCCAATAGTTGAAAGAGGAGATTGAAAATTTGAAGAAACATAATATGATGATGTCAGGCAACACATCTTGGATACCTTAAAAGAAATATTGAAGCATAGAGTTGGAGTTTTAAAAGAGAAGATAAGTAGAGTCCATGAGGGTTTTATTCATTTGGTGGAAGCCCTAGAACAAATAAATACCAATTCCCAAATCCTAGAGGAATTATATAAAATATGGCAGCCCACTTACCACATTTTAAATACTTTATGCAAAGCAACATAGAGGGATCCTGATGCACCTCTGAGATTAAATCCTACTCAAGAGATGGTGAAGGAAGTTATTGATGAGCATAAGTATTTGATCGACATGAAGAAGGTGGAGAATAGAAGGAATTCATTTGATTCAATAAAGAATAGTTTCAATCCTTTGATCATCAAAGATGATGGAAAATTCAAGGATGTGGATGAATGGAAGAATGAGTTTGATCAAATAGTTCGTCAATGCTTGACATGTATTCGGGGTGATCGTGATATCAATCTAGAAAAGTTTCACATTCTGCTTGATGGGATTATAACGTTGGATAATGGTTACACAAAGTTTGTTGTAGATGCTAGAAACCCACTTGATAGTAGATGGAAGAGTCACCTTATAAATTTCACTACTACATAGGAATTCAAGTGGCTAAATGATGTAACAATAATCAAATGGTAGGAAAAATATCTAGGCTTGGATGAAGATTGATCGGTGTCATCAGAAGGAAAATATATCATATCATAAAGTAAGATCATTGCATAGGTCTTAGATGATGACGGGCTTCTTACTCAAAGATTAACATATTTGCATATGTTAGTTATCTCTAAATACATTTGATCTTTTTAGTTAAGTTTTGTTATCAAAAGCCACATCCTTTGGTCTAAAGCTTGTTGCCTCTCATATAGATAAGAGAGACCAAGACCATAAGGAGGGGATTAGATTAGAAGATAGTAGATAGAAGAAGTGGGAGAATAGAGATTGATACAATGTTTACAACAAAAAGGACCAAGATGCATGTGTAAATTTTGAAGGAGTTAATGAAAAATATCTGATTTGGTAGCTCTATGTTGGTATCAATTGTTTGTTAAGTTAATTGAAGATATTATCAATTTGTCTCCATATTTGATATTTCTTTGTTGTTTAAATTGATATATCAAGCATGTTTTCAATTTATCAGTGCACATTTTTTGTATCTGTGTGGCATATTTAGTTGGGTATTTCAAGTAAAGATTAAAATGCTCTTGATTATTCATATCAACTTGGAATTATTATTTTGGATTATTAAAGAAGAATCTGATAATTACACCCTTGCCTATTTATACAAGTTATTTGTGTGTGGAAGATTCTTTCATTTGGACTAGTTCTTTGTTGTTTCTTTTCAAGCAGTTGAAGGCAATGCAAGATGTATTCTAATTATTCTCCATGACCATCTTATAATTACCTCGCACTTTCCTCAATCTACCTTTCCCCATTAGGTACTCCCCTTCAAATTTGTTAATGAATTTGAAATCTCAAATGTGATCTACATGGATCTTTGCTACAAACTTAAGAAGATATTCAGTAATGTACACCATGGTTTGGTATACCATATATCCCTCTACCATAGAACCCTTAGGATGTGCTCTTTGTCTAACCAAAGCCTTTAAAAATTTCAAGTGCTTCTCAACCATCCACATTGACCTTGTGTGTACAGGTCCACACAATTCAATCTCCTCAACTTGGTGTATGAGGTAGTGTTCTTGTGCATTGAAAAATGTCGAAGGTAGACACTTTTGCATTTCACACATTAGACAAGGAATTTTTCTCCTCCAATAATTTATATCTTCTTTATGGATTTTTTAGATGATAGCCATCTACAAGTGATTCAAGGCACAAATATAAGTTAACAAGATTTTAAATTGCAAAAAATATATTAATATATTATGTATAACAAGTGAAACAAAAAGGAAAATATAAGATCTATACAATGGATCGAACAAATATCCTTACTTACCTCATGTATTTTCCAAGATCATATATAACTTGTTTGAAATTATTTGTCAAAGTTGTCTAGGAGAGATAGAGGTAGAACGTATCACAACAATTATAAAAATTATCTTTTCATTATTTTCCAAAACTAGTAAACATAATACATTGAAAATTACATGTAGTATACAAGTGTATATAATATACTAGAATAATTACCTTAATGAAGGGATGCCAATCATGCGTTTTCATCCCTCACCCAAATTCACCTTTCTTTGTTATTATATTGTTTATGTTCGCAGCAAATCCTGTGGGAAATTGAATTTTTCGTATGACTTCTTTTATAACATTGCTTTGTTGCTCCATTAATAACTAAGGAAGGGCGCTTATATTAATTTGGTCTCCATTGCTATTTAATTGATTGAAATTTTTTATTGCATGATTGGCTTCTTGAATGTCACTACAAATTTTGACAATTTTTTCTTTCTCATGCCCTCCATCCAATATTTTCCATAAAATTTCAAGTATATTCTTGCATTATATCAAACAAATGCAATAATTTCTAGTCAGCCATAGTAGGAAACTCTTACTAAATTGTCTTTAGATAACTTTTCAGTCCCTATGGAAGCCAACCATTAATGCCTTGACAACCTTCATGAAGCATATAAGTTAAACAAATTAACAATGACAATCATTGACAATTACATCATGAGTAAACAAAACACAATATAAAAATATAAATTCCAAACATATCATATATGATAGATAAACAATTTGAACCGATGTATAACCTTGACGATTAATTCTATTATATTCCAACTTCCATAGGTGAGGTTTCATTCTTCGTGGTTTTGATGTAGTCTCTTCTTTCTCATTGAAAACACATTTTTAGCAGTTCAATACTTAAGGATTTATGTGAGGAAGTGCCTATACCTATCAAATACCTACTTTCCTAAACTTTTGAATGACTCCAGATTTCACCTGACCAAAAAATTGGCCATTTAAATTTTCCCCTTTGTTTGAAGTTGGTCTCCAAAGATAATATATAACTGATTAAATATGTCAATTTTTATAATTATATATAATGAATAGATTATTTAAAAAACATGCGTGATATCTACTTCATAAAATTAAATATCGTTAAAGTGTAGTCAAACATTATAACATACCGCAAAAAAGTGTTAGCCCTGGGGCATCATGAATTGTCCATACAAGCATTGTATGAAATTGAAATTTTCTTTGTTCTATTGGTCTAGAGATGTCATACATAGTGATTCCATTCCATAAATTTAGTAACTCATTGATAAGAGGCTCGATATATACATTCATATCTTTAACTTGGTACCTACCGAGTTGAATGAACATAAACATTACATAATTATTATAACCATTTTACTACAATATATATAAATTAATGTACATGACTATTAAATGAAAAAAATATGTCATTACACAACAAATAAGACAAACGAAATGCTACTACGTTAAAGAAAATTGATGTAAACAAATACCTGGAATAATCATTGCCAACATTATGTGCTCCCTCTTTATTGACATCCATGGAGGAATGTTATTGTTGATAACAAAAATAGGCCACAACGAGTAAATAGATCTCAGCTCTCCAAATGGAATGACACCGTCTGTTGTCAATGAAAGCCTTAGATTACAAGGTTCTTCTTTAAATTGTGACCATTTATCCTCCATATCCCTAAATTTAGACCCATCCATAGGCATTCGAAGAATGTCATCTCCACTTCTATTATGTGCATGGAAATCCATAAATTGTGCTAAGCTTTCGCACCTAAATAATCATTGCATAAGTAGAATAATGGGAATATAACGAAGAACCTTGTGAGACACCTTTTTGTTAGTTGATCTATTCAATATCTACTTGATATGAATTTTGGAATTTTGTTGCAAATTCCTGTTGTTTATGATATATAATATGATCATTGGGACATGCATCTATTGCTTGATACTCTATTCTAATATCTTTCATAATGGAAGATAAATATCGATATGAGCGAGGTAAAATATTTGATGGTGGTAACAAAAATTCACCTATCAATCTACAAAAAAATAATAATTTGTTAATATAAAGAATAATAATGATACATATTTCATCCTTTATTTTCTAGTGATGAACTAACAACAAAAATAGATGAAGAAAGATGACATATATGACATACCTTAACATCTGTGAGATTTCTATGTTGGATAAACCATTCACAACCTTCAAGTTCACTAGCAACAATAAAAAAAAGAGTTGTATGGGAGCCTTCATAAAGGGGCTAGTATGCCTTCTCAAGTACAAGTAAATCAGGAACATCATCAAAGTCATCTCAATCATCATAATCAATTGCGCCACTAAAAGTGTCATGGATCTGTATTTGTACCATCATCTTCAGCTGTGTTTTTTGGCGCATGATCATCTTCTTCCATAGGATCATTAACTTCATCTTTGATATTCACAACTCCATGTTCCTCCACTTGCAAAACTACATTCTCTAGGCCATGATAATCCATATCATGTTCCCTAGGGTGCCCCACCTTTATAATAATGATCAACACAAATAAACCATGATCATGATCAAGTGATTTTTTATATATATAAAAATGTTAAAACGATATAAACATTTACAAATTCAATCAATATAAATACATATAATGAACAACTTACCAATGGACGATAATCATACCCCCTTCAACATGACCATGCCACCTACAATGTTTCTCAACTGTTGTGATTAAAAGTCTTCTCATCTTTAAGCCCTTGCAATTATTGCAAGGACAATAACATTTCCCATCACCCTTTCTTTTCAATCTAGCCAACAATCTAGCAAGTGTCTCTTCATTTTTTTCTGCACTAATATTATGTGACATGATTTTTCTTTACCAAGCTTGAATATTTAGATCTTAGAAATATATCAAACTCACACTCCAATAATTTTTAATCATAGATAGGTAACAAAATCTAATAATTATGATATTTTTCACCAAAAACATTCGGCCTATAACCTCCACAAACTGTCACAAGTATACCAAATTTGCAAGCATAGCAAAACACTATGGCAAGTATAGATAAATTGTTGAACCCACTTTTATTTAATTAAAAATATTCATCGAAACCTCGACGAACGCTAGCCATATACCCATCAGCCCACAAATTAAGGGGCTAACCATATGTTGGCCCACAAATTGATGGAAGGGGATGGTTGACTTTAAGTGTATGTCTAAATAGCGACAAAAATCATGGTCACAATTTCGATGAACATTAGGCATAAATTTTTTTAAAAATTGAAAATTTCACATTAAATTCATAGGTACTCGATGACACATCTAATTATACATCTTTCATCAGAAAGTTTCATCGTAATTTTCAGTCAAATGAGTTAGTGAGTAGTGAGGTTTTAGGTTGTCTCCAAAATAGCCAATATGGGCATGAAGGTCAACCATGCACACTTAATAATCAACTATATATGTAATGCAATAAGGAATTACAGATGTGTGAATCATGCACAACCTTCATTCGTGAAACCTACATGATGTTGTGCTCTTAGAAATCAGAGAAACTTGCATGTACGTATGTGTTTTAGAGTGCATCATTTCTAATTAAAGAATTTGAGAGCTCCCTTGTTTAATCTTTTACACATTCTCCTAAGATTATTTTTGTCCCTTAAAATTGAATCACATAAAGGATTTGATGCATTCCCTTGAAGAATATAATAGATACTTGAAGATCGATGCTCATATCTTTCCCAATTCGATTTACTTGCACAACCATCAATATACAATGCTAATGTTTTGTATTATCTTGTTCATTCTGCCATGTCCCAGTGCTTATGCGTTCTATTTGCATGTTGACCAACACACTAGTTTCTCACATTAATACTTATATGAGTGTCTTCTATTTCTTTTTTTGAACTTCCAAAATCTTAGCTCAACCACCACGTGATTTGGGTAAGCTAAGATGGATTTTCAAAGTGATCTAATATTTGCAAGATAGGCATTTCAACAATGATCATGGTTGACTCTTCAATCTCCCTAGGCTATGTCTTTTCCATCCAAGGATAGAAAATTTTTCATCAAGACCCTACAAAATATAAATTTTACCCCCTTTTTCGAAGAGAACAATAGATAAGAAAGTGATTGTGTTAGAAACTTTTTCCTTTATATGAGGAGATTACATGTTTAGGTTGCAAACATTATATGATAGATACAAATAGCCATAAAATAAAAACAAAACAAAATAAAATATAAATTAAAGCAATCTCATAATCATCTATAAGTCAATCTAAAGCCTTATGGAATTATGTGAATATGTGTACATGTATTGTAATGTAAAGACATTTAGTAAAAGATTACATAAGATAAATTAGAAAGGGAGAGAATGTATATCATTAATGAATTTTCCTATAATTAAATCTAATACTAGAATCAATGATCTAAATTTCATGTTCTTATATTGATGAAACACTTTATTGTAAGGGGTTAGTTTAGGGTTAAAATTGTAATCAAGTTAGAAATACATTTATCCTTTCTTGGAATATCATTATTGTATTATAATAAGTTGTAATTTTAATAGGGTTTCATTTTACCTTGTTAGTGAATTTAGGAATCAAATGAGTAAATATTGATGATTAAAAGATTTAATTAAGTTGAGTGAATTAAAGGTTATAGAATATAATTTTAAATTTATAAGTAATCTTTAATTGTATTATTATGAAAGAAGGTATTTTGTAGATTAAAATTAATATTTTTTGAAAATATGAGTAAATATAGTCCTTTATATAATATTAAATATTTAAGTAATTATCTTTTAAGAGAATTAGTTAATTAATTTAAGTTTAAAAGAAAATATAGAATTTATGTTTAAATGATGTTGAATGGGAATTTGGAAATTTTGTCATTTACTGAATTTTGTACATCTAATAGCATTAATTTCTATAGAGTACTTTTATTTATTACACGTGGCATTATGTAAATATAGTATTGTATCACGAAGATTAGTATTCTTCAAATAATCTAATTCAAGATAGATGTATTCATATAGTGGATTTATTTATTGGAAAGTAGTTTTAGGGTTAAAGATTTAAGAGAATACTTTTAGAAAAGACAAGGAGGTTACTTAATAAAATAACTCTTTTATTCAAGTAAGTAATTGGGAAAAAATAAGTAAAAGAAATTTATATAAAAATAATTATATGTATGCATTTGTGTGTTATTAATATTTATGTGATTGCTAAATATTTACAAGTTATTGATGTAAATAGGTTAAGGGGAATTGATTTAATTATACCTAGGGCATGATTAAGCAAAATGTATTCTATTATAATGATTTTCTAATCATAGTATAAGGTTATGTTGGTCTAGTTTAATGGGTTGACTATCTATATATGTATATGAAGATGTAGGTTGTATTAGGGTTAGAGAGTTAAGAGAATGTTCTTGAAGAGATTAAAACTATTGTATTAGACAATGATTGGATAGCTTATAGTAAATGGTAATATTGGAAATATGTGAAAATAATTTTGTAATAAAAGGAGTATTTCCCTTATGGTTAATGAGCTTGTTGAATATGTTAGTTACACAGTTTTCTTTCAATATATTATGGGTCATGAATGTACTTATGATCATGTTTCATTAATTGTTGGTGCCTTGTTATTTGGTTGTAATGCTTGAATAAGTTCTCTCATTGTATAAGTAATTGATTAGCAAAAGTGTGAAGATTTTGGTTAGTTGTTCATGTTGAATTATTGGATTGGTTTTCAAGTTGAGATGTGCTCGATTGACTATTATTGTTGCCATGATTATTACTTTTATTCTATAGTTAGATTTTACATAGTCATTATGGAGTTCCATGATGTGAGTCTTTCTTTTGTGCTAATTCTGATTGAGGAGACTTTATGCATTGTCTTTCTTGTAGTCATATTTTGAGATGGTTGGGAACCTGATATGTTTCAATTACCTTTGAAGAAGGACTTTGTGGATTTTTGTCATTTTAGGCTTGTAGAGGCAATAGTGAATTGGATTTATATTGATTTCTCATGGTTGGAATTTTGTGATTCATTGATTGTATTCCTAGTTTGAGCTCTTGTGGGTGTACATTGTTCTATGTTTTTCTTTTCCTTTGGTTATGACTATGAGCGAGATGGTTCATACTTCACACATGCTTTCATTTTGTGGCTTTTATGTTTGGTACACCCCTTGTTGTTGTGAGTCTTGTTTCAAAACTGTTGGGGAGGGTGGCTCTTCATAGGGGCTGACACACAAAGGGGATGTTAGGGTAACCCATGGAAGAATTTCCTAAACAAGTGATAATGTAATTAATGAACTAGTGGGTTTGGGTAGTTAAAAATTAAACAAGATTAATTATGTTCCTCACCCATACCGTTAGTGCTTTCATAGGCTAAGGATGGGATGAGAAGACCTGGTCGGTAAGATCATTTCCTTGTCCTCATGGAAGGTAAGTGGTTCCACATGAGTCACCCTATGGAGCAGGGCCTTGAGATAGGTAGTCAGGATAACCATAGATGGAGGCCGCACCTTGTGATAGGTTTTCTAGATAATCCATGTAAGGTCATGTGATGACACTCTCCCACAGTACTCATTTATTTTCCCTTATTTGGTTGCCTCTGGGAGTGTTGTTTGAATTGTTGATGTTGTTGAAGCCTCCAAGTTCTATATTTTAGTGTTGTAACACATGCCTCATAGCAACTTGATTGATGTTAATGAAAGGTTCCCTTGATATTTATTGTTGGTTGATATTGCAATTTCATTTGAAGGCTTTGGATCCTATTGTTGTTGGCACCTCTTATGGTTATTTAGTGATGATCTATAATATTGGGTAAAATTATAAAGTTGTGTCACACTTTTATAAAGGAACCGGCCAACACTAATCCAACTTTTAAACTTGAATCAGTAAAAAGTGATATATATGTTTTGAATTTTGAAATGATGTAAACTAATAAAATATTTATTTTTTAGTATATTTTATGTTTGCATTTTTTAGAAAAAATTAAAAAATTGTTTGAATAGAATTTTTAATAAATTAACACTATAATTTAGTTGTTGATTAAATGCTAAAAAATGAGGTTACATGAGACGTCAATCTTTATATAGTAAATTTAATTTTTCTTCAATTTTTTTTTTGTATTTATAACTTCAAGCTTTAGGGCATGGATATTAATTTTTCTAATTTTGATAAATATCTAGTTTTAAATAAATATTAAAATGTGTGTATATTAAAACTTAGTTGTTTCCAATCAACACCAACTTTCATATTAAGTATTTCTCTAAAATAGAAAAGAAATTATACCATCTTGATATAGATTCTTGTATATAGGGCATCATATTTTTTTTGACCTTTTTTAATAAGTTTTACTATTTTTCCTTGACATATTAATAACCCTAATGTTTTGTACTGATAACCTACATTTAGTAAAAATAAAAAGGAAAATATAAATACTAATTAAACTATTAAAATATATACATTTTTTAAAACTAAACTTATGGATCTACAAAAGGGTATTTTTACATTTTAGAATAATTATTTTTACATGAGTAGAAGTGTTGAAACATTAAGTTTTTCAAATAATTTTATTTTTTTGGTAAATTGGACTCAAAGTGGTGCTAAATATGCATTTAGCTAGCAATTTTAGTTGGAAAATTTGTGGGTGTATATAACTTAGCTAGAATGAATCTTACAATTTAATCATATGTTTGAACAAAATTAATTTTTAGTTAAAAATACTTAAATTCACTTATGTTGATAAGTTGGCCAAAAGTGTGACATAGCTTTGTGCTGATACCCTATTGGAATTTGGTTTTGTTGGAATTTCCATTATTTTGTCATATTTATGTGTTGATGATGTAAGATGTAGTCTTGTGTTGTTGCTCATGTCATGGAGTCCTATTTTCCATTGTTCACTTGACGGATTTGGGTGTGGTTCTTTCTTGTCATCTCCTAGCATAGGGGGTGGGTCTTTAGATCCATGTAGTTAGGTGGAACGTGCTATACATTGCATTGGGTTCCCAGGTTGTGTTCGAGATGCAGAAATAGATGCAAAGTCCCAGACCTTCTCTTGGTCAAAGACTGTTCCTCATTTTGTACCTTATTCTTTATTGATGTATCATTCTTGCACTTGATGTACTCTTTCCGTTGATATAAGGGAAGCATTATGTAATGTATTGTTGTATCCTTAATGTGTTGTATCTATGGAAATATGCTACATAACTGTAATATTGAACTATGAATTTAAATTTAATACAATGATGTGTGTATCCTTTTCATCTCCTTTGATCATGGATGGTTGTTTGTTATCTTTATGTAATATTGATTCGTTTGTTATCATATGGTATTAGTTTTAGGATTTCATGATGCTATCTCATGTACCCCAAAGGATGTAATGGTCATTGTTATTGTATAATTTCCTAATATGTAATATATGTTCATTTTCAAATTATGTATTGTTCTAGTTTCAAAAAAAATATAATGCAGTAATTTTTTGTTTTTGTTGTCCTTTGGGGTTTGCACGATAGGGCATCAGAATTTTAAGATATAATCATCATGGAAAGGTAATCAATTCCATTTTCACATGCCTCATTCCATTATTTCATCATTTTGGTTTAATTACCTAAAAGGTGTTTGACCAAGGCAAACCCCCATGCCCTAACAATCAACATTTATTCTTCTCTTCTTGTGTGTTTGTAGATTTAGGTCCTATGAAAGCTTGGAAATCATTGAAGATCAATTTGCAAAGTAATTCAAGTCATACCTTCATCATTCAAGTCAAAATATCAACAAAAAGTCACTTTCAAATCCAAATCTAGCAGTTTCAAAAGTAGACACTTGTAGGATGCAAAAGTGCAGATATAGCTCCATAGAATCAACTCCTAAATTTTTTGATTCTTGTAGGTGGATTGACTCACCGCCCATGGTAAATGAGTCCCATCTATAGACCTGAATAATGGTTTTGTCAGAATTCAACTCCCGACAATCAAAAACTTATTTTTAGGACTTTTCATCAGAAGTAGGATTCATTCGCCATGCATGGTGAATCAATCCTAGTGGCCATTAACAATGACTTCTATACATTCCAAAACCTTCCAACAATAGTAATCTACCTCCAGGTACACTCTTTTCAATTTCATCAATCTCTATTTTTGTTTGTTTAGGTTTCTAGTTCATATTTACAATCAACACTATGTTTTCCAACATCTTGCATTAGATTAGTTTACATTCATTTATTTTCATTTGTAAGCATTCAAAAAAATCCACACACACTTCACATAAATATCCCATCCATCCTTACATTAATCTTGAGTGAAACATATGTGCATTTTGGCCCATCTTTCCCCTTTTAAGTGAAAATCCCTAAAAGAGCAAGGAAGGATTTAGGTGCCAAAATCTATGTTTCATGTAGATTATGTAGTTAAGTTTAAAGGGAGAACCTGGAGGGAATTTTATAGATCTATGCCACTATAGGATTAAGCTTTCTTCCTAGATATTTTTGGAATCGATCACACCTGCATCACAGACTATTTGTGTTTTCAATTCCATTATCACTTTTTTGTGAAGCAATTCTTTAATTTTGTCGAACATGTCTACATGGCTGAAAGAAACACTCTCCTCATGCCATGACTCAAGGATATTTCTTGAAAGTCACAAACCCAAAAGCTCCCATCGAGAAAGATACCAATCAACATATAAGAAGAGAAGGTTGTGAGACTACACACCCGAACATATGGCAATATTCATTTGAATAAATGCGGTCTCATGAAATGTAAGATTGTGGGATATGCATGAATTATGGGGAAAAAGAAAGATTATGAGACTCTAAAGCTAGATAATCTTCATAATTAAGCCTCCAGAGGATTGATGCTTCTTTTGTCCCAGATCTTCAAAACTTTTTTGAAAATAAAAAGACAAACAAAAGACTCATAAAAACATGTTTCCAAACAAAACTTTGTTTGAAGTTATGCATGCTCTGCATGCAAAATCTTTCTATCTTTTACTTCTCTTTTCCTTCTCTTTAACATATATCCTCATTCGAAATTTGTAATGCCCCTTTGTGCTAGGTTGTTCTAGACTTTTGTGTGAGATATTTGTGTGTTCTTCATTGATCAACATGTTATTTGATTGTGTAGAAAATATCATATGTTTGTAGTCATGTTTAAATAATTAATTAAGTCATAAGTGATTTGCAAGGTTATTTAAAATATGATTAGAAATTAAAATAATAATCAATTAAATTAAATCAAATGATTTAGAACAAATGATCAAATTAAACTAATTCGTTAAAAGTAAAAGTGATATTATTAGATAAATTGATTTAAATTGTTGTGTTAAATTGAAGTTAATAATAATTATGAACAAAATAATCTTGAAAAGATAATTATTATAATAAGAAATTTGAATGGATAAGGAGATAGGAAGCTGAAGTGTTTTAAAACAAGAAAAGCTAGAAAGAAACTACACCTATCAAGCAATTGGAAGTCGAAGAGAACTGTAGAATATGAAAAATGAATAATAACTTTATTTAGCTTTTAAGGGGGAAGAGGGGTAGCAAAAAGGGTACGCCTTGTCAAACACAGGAATATGAGAAGAAAAAGTGTTGATTGATGCCAAGCTAGTAGACCTTGGAGAATCATGGTAGCATTAAAGAAGCATTCATGAAGTATTGAGGTAGTTAGGGTGAAGCAAAAGCTTTGAATTGCATATGTTTTGGGATTAAGGTAAATAATCATTCATTTATTAGAATCTGAATTCATGTAAATCTTATTTGTTATTATGCACAGTTTAACCTTTTTAAAAGTGTTCAATCAGCAAAGAATTTAATAACAGCCTTTTGATTTCCTTGAATCCTCCATAACATTAGTCATACTAAGGAAAAGGAAGAAGTCGGTTATAATATTTCTTTGCAGACTATCGATTTGGGTATTTTTCAAGTTACTGTACTATTTTAGCAGTTTCCTTTTAGGGTGAGCCCAGGATAACATGGATAATGGTATTGATTTCCACTTTACAATCACCTTTTGACAACCTGTCACTGTTACTACATTTAGAGTTGTGGTATTGTTCAGAATTAAATAGTCTCCCTGAATCCATTGGCAACCCGTCACAACTATAGCTTTTAGACTAGCAAAGGTGTAGAAATTTAAATAATCTCTCTGATGTCATTATCAGCCGGTCTCAGCCGTCACACCTGATCATAACAGGAAGTTTAGACATTTAAATAATTTCTATGATTTCCGTGTCAACCTATCACTACCGCGCATAGGAACATAATAGGAAGTTTAAAGGTTTAAATAATCTGCTTGATTCTCCTAACAATCTATCGCAGCTGCAACACTTGAAAATATCTTTAATTAAGCAAGGAGATGGTAATATTTCCAAATTCCAATATTCACTTTCTAATATAATTGGCAACCTACGAAGAGAGGGACTAGCATTTTGCTGCGAGTGCCTGGCCACAAGTCTTCATCCTCGTAGTGGTGGGAAAGGAAAAGGAGGACAAACTGTTAATTCTTTAGGAGTTTTGCAGAAAGTTTCCAGACAATCATAGGGTCTTGCATCTAGTATTCATAAAATTCTTGATCTTATCCTTTTTCAATTATAATATTGTCTACATTCTTATGGATTTCATTTATGGATTTAAAGTCTGCTCTTTTATCTCATCGATGATTCCTTAGCTTAGCCATATTACCCATTTGATTTCTGTGAATGTATCTAGCATTTGCATTCAATCAATATCTATTGGTTTTTCCTTTTTCCTTTATGTGTTTCAATTGAATATCTAGTGTTTCTCTTGACTCACAGATTATGATCAAACACTGCCTTAACAATCTTAAGAGAATCCACACGCATTAGGTTTTCTTAAGATTAGTCTCAGTAGAACACATCCACATCCATAAATACAAGATGTAGGATAGCTCACACAGTTTGTAATCTGGGATTTCTAAAAAAACAAAATTTGATGTCATAGACAGATCTTTAATTTATCTTTCCAAATAGCAACCAAAGCACCAAGTTCTCGATTAAATTAGATGACTAAGCTAGTTTCTTTACGGATTGCTTTCATGTATGGACTACATTATTTTAGTAGAGGCATAAGAAAAGATGTGAAGTACTTTGCTTTCCTAGATGTGTACGAATAAGAAATTTAGGTTCTGATGTTTATATCCACCAAAATATGTAATAGCCAAATATCTTAATTTTTCTTTAAGGAAACTCAGGAAAGAATTAAATGAAGCGAGTAGAGAACCTGAACCAATCTTGTTGTAAAATAGTTCTCTTCTATTTGATTAATCCTTTAGTTTTCTAATGCGGCCTTCAGAAGAAATAATTCTCCCGAATTAATTGAGCCTGTTACGCATTTCATATTCTTATATTTCTAGTTTACTAAAGCCCAAATGGTCCTGTTAAAAATGTAAAGTTTAAGGATTAAGCTCACAAATAGTGTATTGATGGGAATTGTATTGTGCAAAAGTGTATTTGTTTATATTTCCTTAAAAGTTTTCTGATATTCATAATTTATGTTAGCTAGAGATGTAAATCTAACGTTCAGCCTTACTGATTTAGATAATGATAAATGATGAGTTTGATTTAAAGTGACTTGTTGAGGAATTAGGCTAAGGGAATAGTGATTTTCTATCAAAAGATGTATATAGTAATTTAAAAAGATTGGAAAATTGCTTAAGGAAAGGTTAACTCATTAGGTTAGATATGTAGGAGTTTAGATCTACTAAATTTGGAAATTAAGTGATAGTTGGTTTTATTCTTATAAAGGAAATTAGAGATAATTAAAAATAAATAAAAATAAGATGAAATATTCTATGTGTTTATTATGTGAAAATTATTTTAAATTCATATGAGAAAAGAATATTTTTGGACTTCTTAGATAATTTATTGTGTTTAAGTTATGTTGAAGAAATGATTTTGAGTGAATGATTTTTCTAAAAGGAAATGTTTCGAAAAATAATTATGTAAGGTGTAGTTAAATTAGGTGCAACAATTAATTTAAAGAGAAGAAAGAGAATGATTAAATAGTTTAGATGATTAATTGAGTAATATTAAGGAGGTTCTTGAATTATATCGTCGTAAAGTTATTAACTTGTTTTATATAAAGGAATTAAGTAATCTTGACAAAAAAGAGAGTGATAGAATTAGGAATGGAGATTGTTGTTATTTAAGAGTAACAGTATAATGTGTAAATTGGAATATATTTGTTTTAATTTGTGTTTGGAAGAGTATACTTGTGATTAGTGTCTTATGACTTAAAAACATTAGATTATATCTTCACTTCGCAATATTGTGATATCCTTAAAGGTTGGAAATGATTGATCTTTAAAATAATGTTCTTTTTAGATTGTTTCAAGTTACTTCTTATTGAATGAATGGATATATTGTATTTGAATGTGTGGTTTTATGGATTGTTTTGATAGATCCTTTCGATTTGACTTTTAGGTGAGTTGATTAGAGTTATGATTTTCTCTCATTGTGTATCTTTGCTATTAGTTGGGAACCCATATGTTTTCCTTTGGTTTCTTTGCCCTAAGTGGTAAATGCGGTTAATGTTATCATTGTCACGATTGATGATTAAGCGAGTTGTTAATGAGTCAAATTGAAAATTCTTTTTGAGTTATGGGTATTGAGGAGAAAATAGAGCTTCCCCTTAGTTTGGAGTTAGTTCGTATCAAAGTTGTTGATGTTGTTTGAATGGAGTTGTTGATCTTATTTTGGTGTATTCACTCATTGCATTTAACTTGAAAATAGTTCTTGTGGCCTTGCAATTTTTGTTGTGAGTTCTTTGATGGGGAAACCCTAATTAAAATTTTGAGAGTCTTCGGAGGGCTTGTTTGTTTATTGTTAGTCCATTATCTCTCTCCTTTTGTACCCTTGATGTATGGCAAGTGTTTTGGTTTTATGATTTAAAAAGGGTTAGCATGAGAATCGTTGAGATTTTGATTATGTATTTATAGTGAGATGGGTAATGCCTCGCATGCTTCTCAGTTGTGATATAATATTCTTGTTATGTTGTAAAACCCTTGGTTTCTTGGTTTTATGTGGTTGGGTCTCTAGGGAGAGTGGCTCCTCGTGGGGGCCAGTGCCCCGCTTAAGGAAGTGGGAACATGATAACCTATGAGTGAGTTATTAATTAAGTGAAAATTTCTCATAATAATTAAATTAGGAGGGTTGGGTAGTAATATCATTATAAGATTTTAAAATGGATGCCTCATCTTCATTAGTGCTTCCGCAGACTAGTGGAAGGCTGAGAAGGCCGTGGTCGGCAAGGTCATGACCTCATCTTCATGAGAGGTTTATGGCTCTGCATGAGTCACCTTATGGACTAGCGTCTCAAATTGGGAGGAAGGGCACAAGATAGCCATAGATGGGACCCTACTGGGAGTGAAGAGCACAAGATGCCTGTGGTGGACCTTGGCGATGACACTCTCCCCTAGTTGCCCAGGTGTTTTACTTTATTGTGATCCTCTAGAAGTATGTTATGGGAGATTGGTTAAGTTTGTTGTTTATATTGACTTAAACCGATTTATGATTATTGTCTTAATACATCTTTGGTGTACTTTGTGGTCTCGTATGATCCTCATTGATATTTAATTTACACCTCTGTAATTCTTTTATGGTAATCGCGGATATGATGTTATTGTATTGTTTAATCTCGTAATTTGGAATTGTATTATGTTTATTAATTCAATTGATTTGGAAGTGTTCATGATTATCCTTTGGTTACTTGTTTACTGGTCATTGCTTTGATTTATGTGACGAGATTTATGACCTTAAGTTATTATGTTGACTCTTGGATGTTGTTAATTATGTCATTGTAACCCTTGAGTTTTATGATACTTTTGTATGTTGTTGAGTCTCGTGGTTCTGTGTTTGGATGTTCTTGGTTGAGGACTCTTTCTTGTTAGCTCCTTAGCATGTGGGGTGGGTCTTTGACCCACATGGTCGCGTGGAATGCCAAGCACCCCCATTGGTCCCCAAATGAGGATCGTGAGGAGGTGCGGATTGGTGTCGCTTGCAGCTTAATTCCAAAGTTGTAGTTGTCTTGGAGCCAGCTTATGATAATTTTGTATCTACTCCATTTATTTGCATCATGTTATCTTGTGTATGGTTTTCGCTCATGTTTGGAAACAATTCATTGTATCATTGTGATCTCTTATAATACTGTACAATGTAACGCTAAACCCTATGGGTAAGGTGGATATTTTGGCCATGGCAGTTGTTATTCATTGTGTTGATTTAATCATGTATATGTTGCATTTACGTACACGGATGGTGTCTTATTAATGCTTTAACATGTATGTGTTACATTTGTTAATGTTTACTTTGTTATAGATTATATTTTTGGATTTTATTCTTTGTGTGGATCTAAGTTACGTAATGACTCCTCGTGTACCCCAAGGGATGTATGTGTTAGTGAATCTACTTAAATGAAATTCATGTCATGACTTAATGTGTATCACATGTATGTTATATTAACTTTTAAAAAATATATATATATATAAAAAATGTGCTGTGGATTATATTTCTTTTATTGTCCTTGGGGTTCGTGACGACTCGGTGTTACATAAAGCATGAGGGATACTTTTTCGAGATGCATGGGTCATCTTGGTTATTGTTTTAGGTATCTTGATGGAGCACATGGAGCACTTGGATTTTTTGATAGTACATGTTGGCTTTAAGGATTGTTCCCTTGATGTTTGAGTTTACTTTTGACCCCTTATGCAATGTATACAAGAAGTGGGAGAATGTTGAGAAAAGGTGTGTTGTATACCTTGCATAATAATTATAATGTAAAATTAATATTTATTTATGGTGCACCTAGGAAATCTAAGGATACATGCATCACATGGATTATAAATTCTTGGGGCTAGTTTGTATGTTGTATATGACATTGAGATAAATATTTAATTTGGGTTACACATTAGAAAATATTTAATATTGAGAAAAAGCTTAGTACCAAAAAGTAAATGAGAGTGACATAATTTTGCAAGCTCATGTTTAAGAGGCACATGATTTATGTAGTACCATTTGGCATTTTTGTACAAGTTTGTTTCTATAAAAGTAAACACAAGTAGTTATTGAGGTTTTTTATCCTAACCTTTGACTTGTTGGTTAAATTTGATTGAGCATTTTTTTAAGGTTCACATGTGAGGAGAGAAAGCATGAACTGGAATGTGCAATTACATGATTCTCATTTGCTCATTCACATGAAGTGCAATTAGGGAGCTTGATATTTCAAAAACCTTCCATAGAGATTCGACAAGTGTATTGTAATAATTGTTTATGAAATAATATATCGAGTGAGAGTATTTTTGGATGCTAAATTTTTTCCTTTGAAGTTTTTCCCAAGGTACATATTGTGTCCTCTTGATAGTAACATTCTATTGTTTTACATTGTCAATTCTAAATACTAGTTTGCATAGTTTCTCTCTATTATGTGAAAATGGTTATTATTGCTGCAGATTTTGCTTTCAATATATTATAATATTTATTTATGAAATAATACATTGAGTATTTGAGTACTTTTGAATGCTAATTTTTTTTTTTAAAGATTTTCTCAAGATGCATCTTTTGTCATCTTAATAGTATGTTTGTCTATTCTTTTTAACTGTAAATTTGAATACTTATTTACATAATTTTCTCTCTTATGTAAATTATTGTCATAAACCCATTTTTTCTATGATTAATGTAGCAGGCCAGCCATCGATCCTCTATTCCAGCCACTATTGTTACCCAAGCTTTATTAAAGGAGCTCATTCTATTCTTCTTCTCTTGCAAGACATTACGAAGGTTGTATTGAAAATCCAATCATTCTTAATGTAGCATAAGAATTGTTTTTTCTCTTCAATCATATTCTAAAAACTAGTGGCAAATTTCTTCTGAGTAAGTGAGAATTTAAATATAGAAAACAACGGATAAACTGTCTTAGAGAATATCATAGCCACAACATAAAACTTTACAAAGAAGCTCCATTGGCTTCATGTAGAAATTTCTATACTACATTAAAATAGTTGAATGGTTAAAATTCTGAAACGTTCAATCTCAAAAAATGGGAATATTGTTCTGAAAATAAGTTTGCAAATAGAATCACTAGCAAAACATATGAATAGAGACAAACAAATTCTTCGGTGTCTATCACTAGGGAGTTCAAGGTTGGCCTGAGATGACTTTTAAGAAGTTATAGGAAGGCGGTTGACCTTTAAGGGGCTCAAGGTTGGTCTCTTTACAATGACTAATAAGTCACAGGAAGGCATTTGAAGTCTTATGATCATTAAAGGGCTTAATGTTAGCCTCTTGATAACTTCTAATAAGCCACAAAAAGATAGTTGAAGTCTCATTATCACTAAAAATATTGAGGTTGGTTCTTTTAATTCTAATAAGACACAAAAAGACAGTTGATGTTTGATAGGTTTGTCTCTTATAGGACATGGGAATAGTCCTGATGGACAAGTTGAAACTATGAATAGAGAGAATGTGGTATTTTTTATACTAGTACATTCCTTACTTTTTTAATA
>VDFB02377175.1:0-28984 GCA_007258455.2 Sequoia sempervirens | reverse complement strand
TACACAGAAACATAAACATAAAGAAATGGGAAGAGAGAGAATTCTTTGAAATACATTAAACATCAAAGAAGTTACATTCACAGACTGGAAAGGTTGTGTTTTTTCCCAAGCTTGATCATAAAGTAAGAACTCAGGTAATAATTTCAAATAAGATATAAAGTTATCAGAAAGAAAACCTGTTTTGGCCTTCCGCAAAGGAGTCCAATAAGCCAAATTAGCATCTAGCTTGACTTTGACCTATAAATTAACCTTCACCTCATGTATGTATTTATACATATACAAAAGCATACACATGTATATAGAAAATTCCAAAACACCTTGAGAAAAACTTAACTCTAAGCTTTGTAACTCGCATGAAATGGAAGATGAAGCTCATTTCCCCGTGACATGCCAATGTACAATGATATAGTACATGAATACACTGATATCTGCTATCGCTATTCAGTCACAAACACCTAAATTAGTAAATTGGGACAACCAAACAAACAATGGTAATTTTATTTGAACCTAAATGCCCATCAAATCAACTGTTTACACAAGAAAACAGGTTTGGCGATCCAAGTTTTTTTCTTTCAACAAATTGGTTGTTGAAACAATCAAGAAGGTTGGAGTAAACAAAAACAAAATACAAATTCAAATTTTTCTGAATGGATTTATAATGAATTACTTTTTCTGCACATTTTACGGTGTCCTACAAACCAATTTAATCTAAAAGGATATTCCGTCTCATAAGTCCACGAATCGAAACCTTATGGAGAGGATTTCAGAATAAACGACATAAATGCAAAAGCAAGCTGTTAACTGTCCGAATTGGATAAAACAACAACCCTAGCATTTTTTTTCCAGGAGACATACTTGTTTGTGCATGTATATAATTAATGTAAGTTCCGACACAAAACTTACCTAGAGCGAGCTTAAAAATAAGAGCGTGTTCAATCTCGAGTTTGGTCATGAGGTGGAAACCAACTGGTAAAAAATTTGAAGAATACATGAGGATAAAACAAACAAGAGGTGCGGAACTCCAGTAGAAAAGCTAAACTTCCCGTATACATGTCAAATAAATATAATATATAGATTATCCTGTACATACCCTATGATACGCCTCTCTTCATGAGTTTTTGTGAGTCCGCAATCTTCATCACCATCTCCACATCCCAAGAAACCCCTCGCCTGCTGAGAACCCACCCTCATCGAAATGTCTCTTTTCAAAACCCACTCTTTTAGCAAATTCCTCTCATTAAGCATTCCCTTTGCATCAACCCTTGCAATGTTATGAAATTGTCTGTGCCCAAATAAAACCCCATCACAACAAATAACATCATTATTGCCCAAAACGGAACCAAGCCGAAAAACTGGCCGCTGCCGACAAGAAGAAATAATCCCAGGTGCAGCCTTCGACATTGCAGATAACAGACGCATTGTGACAGCAATTTCTCAAACGCTGCCCCAAAGCGGTCCAAAATCAAACCCTAAAAATCCCAATTCCAAATTCAGGGTCCCAAATTTCGAAATAATTTATTAAAAAAACTCCAAACCACAAAGAATGCCTTGAATGGTGCAAGTTTTCCCAATCCGTGCTCGAAACAGAATTGCAAAATGAAACCCCTGAATCCCTAATTTCAAATTCAAAACTCACAAATTATGCTCTGAAAAAATAATCTGAAACCGTTCAAGCTGACTGAATTCCTCCAATTCTTTCCCAAAAAATTGGAGGTCTAAAGAAGGTGGCGCACCTATTTGAAGGAAAAATCAAAAACAATTACACGTTTCTTCACGGCTTTCGCTGTCTGATATATTCAATAGGATCTTCTCAAATTTTATTTAGATATAAATTATTGAGAACCTTCGTTATACTTGCTAACTGAAAGGAAGCACGTATATTCCTTTATAAAGACTCCAATAAACGTGTATTTCTAAAACTTCTTCTGATTTCTTAGGGCGGATGCTTTCTTCACGTGTTACACATGACGTTTACATCTGTAAGTAACACAACAATTTGCGCGTAGCAATCAAGCTCATTTTGGTTGACCACCTCCTCCCATATTTTATAACAGGTCAAAAAGAATTTTCGAGCTACACCTGGACGAAGTCCTTAGAAAATTAGGGTCATTGCTTTTTTGGTAAAAAGAGACTGCTAATAGATTTAGGAAGGTTCTATGAGGTGGCTATGAAGAATTTCTCCTTAGTGTTAACTTATTATTGGAGTAATCCTGGAAATTGTATGTTTGTGTAATTTTTCTTTGTTTTGGTTTTCTTTGATTGTTTTTTTTTTTGTTGGGAGCAATTAGTGTTGAAGTAGCAAATTTTAGCATGAAAATTGAAAATAATATAAGTTCTATTTGATTTCATTTACAAATTTTTCTAAAGATTAGTTTTGATCTTTATTTTATTCATTATTTATCTTGAATAAAATTTGTGGATGTTGAACAAACCTAAGTCAATTCAAATGACTTTTGGACTTTCAAATTTTGAATTTAAATTTGGACCCTCACTAATTCCCTCAAACTAACTATTATTAGCCAATAAAGTGCAAAAAATGCTAACCTTTATGTTAGGGTGTTGTATGTAAGGATAAATCCTAATTTATTTTTATATATCTACAATCTCAAAAAGTTAATTTACATTATTATGTAAGGAGTATCATAGAGCATCACATCATCTAGTTACATCAACTTGTTAAGAATCACTACATGTTTGCCTATTATTTAATGTTAAATTAATAGAAAGAGGTTTGATCAAAAAAGAACAACCTAACCTAACAAGCTAATCAAATCTTTTTATTAATGCTATTTATTTTTAAATGCAAGATTGAAACAACAAAGTAAGCAAGATATTGACATTAATTGATGTGTAACTTTATTCCATGTGTAGGGTTTAAATATGTAGTTGTGGAACTAAATTAGAGTGACAAACAAAGAATTTGCTCACATGGAGGCATTTATCTAACATCTCCTAAGGCTCTAACAAATTTATGATCAATTAGCAACATCAATCACATGGAATCTTCATCAAATTTAGAGCTAAGTATTGTTGTTTTCAAATATACAAAATTGAGCTTTTATTTCAATAGCAATATCAAACGTAGTTTATATATCTAAGTGTAGTTATAATTTGATTGCTTTAATAATTTATTTAACCTAGACATTAGAAAATAATTTTCTTTTATCTTTTCATTTTGGTGAAACTAAAATCTTACACCACCTTACGTCTTGGTCATAGGATTTCTTACTTTAATTTTTTATTTTATTTCTACATATGAGACTTTCTAATTTTTCAGTTTGATATCAATCACTTACCCTTGCTTTGTTATTTTTATCCTTTTAGAATTTGTGTATATTGATTTTAAACCAAGGCCTCATTATCCTCCTAATCTCCCTTTGAGAAGAAATCTTAATCTCAATCCTATTTTGGCTTAATATATAGTTGATCATAAAATCCTTCCTAGTTTGATGGATAATAATCATAATGAGGAGGATTTTGATCCTAAGGTCGACTAGATTTAATAGATCTTTCAATCATTATACAATTACTTTCTCGTGAGCTTGTTAGTGCTAATTCTCTTACAAAATTAGTTATTTTTCATTATTTCTTGATCCGCATGTCCTTTAACTTAGAATTTCTTCAATATAATGGTGCTAGGGTTAGTTCTTCAAGATTTTTGCATGGTGCATCTTACCCTTTACCCACCCATTTCCTTCTTCTTCCATTGATCCTCCATTTTTCACTTTCAATATGGAGCCCCTTCTAGTTCTCATGTCACACCTTCTGTCCCCTCAATTTGTTACCCCTTTTTTCCTTACCCCTCACACCTCTATTATCTCTCAAGACACTCCTAATAAGTTTCCCACTCCTCATATCCCTCCCTCTAGTGTCCTAACTAGCTCTCCTCTCACAAGTATCCTACCTGCTTCTCACCCCATAAGTGCCATCCCTTCATCTTCTCCCACTAGTGTCATACCTTCATGTTATGTTCTTAGTGTTGTCTCTCCATTTCATCTTACTAGTGGCACGCCCTCAACTTTTTCGTATAGCATGTTGTTATGAAATCTCTTTTTACTCTATTGATTGTTTCTCATGTTCCTACCACTAACATGCATACTACCAACCTTGATGCACTTTTACAAAATCTTGATAAAGTATAGCATAAGGTTGATGCCATGTCTAACAGAAAGGATACAAATGATTAAATTCTAGCACATCTCACTCTTTCTTTTAAGATAGTGAATTGCACATTATTGGTTGGTTTTTTGACACCCCACTTTGAGATGTAGAATAGAAAGGGTGGCTTAAATACAAATTTACAGTATTTTTAAGCTATGTGTGTAGATTATGTGTATGAAGAAAAGTTATCCAAATTGTGTCTATGTATAGTGAGGGATAGTTACATAATGGTTATATTCTTTATACTGCAAGTCAATTCATTAGTTTTTGGAGTTGGCCAAAGCTTTTCTTAGTCACTTTCATGTGAATATAGGTTTGAAGACTATAGTGTCATATTTGTTTGAGTGTGCATAATAACCTAATGAGAGGTTTAATGATTATGTGTGTAGATTTCAATCTTTATATGCTAAGATGAGGCATCCGCTTCCTAATGAGGAGTAATACATCAAGTATTTTATAGGTTTCCACACTCATATCTATAGTGGAGTACCCAGTACAGAGCCAAAGCACTTGGACATGTCATGTGCCCAAGCATACTAAATTGAAGAAGAGATAAAGAAAGAAGGAGAATCTCCCAAGCAAATACAAAGCAACAATCAACCCAAGATAATTAAAGATAATGTATATTTTTTCATTTTTCCTTCATATATGGATTTATGTACTAATGTTAACAATTTGGAATTGAAATTGTTAACTTCCAATGTACTAAAATATGGATCTTCTTGTGTGCCTTCCATGCATTCTCACCCTTCAAAGTTTCATAATTTGTTGATTCACATGCCCTTGGCTTAGAATTTCTTCAATACAATGGTGCAAGGGTTAGTTCTTCAAGATTTTTGTATGGTGCATCTTACCCTCTACCCACACATGTCCTTCCATTTATCCTCCATTTTTTGTTTTCAAGATGGAGCCCCTTCTAGTTCTCATGTCACACCTTGAGCCCCCTTAATATGTTACCCCTTTTTCCTTACCCCTCCTACCTCTATTATCTCTCAAGACACTCCTAATGTGATTCCCACTCCTCATATCCCTCCATCTAGTGTCCTAACTAGTTCTCCTCTCACAAGTATCCTACCTACTTCTCACCCCATAAGTTGCATCCCTTCATCTTCTCCTACTAGTGTAATACCTTCATGTTATGTTACTAGTGTTGTCTCTCCATTTCATCTTACTAGTGGTACACCCTCATCTTTTCCTTATATAGCATGTTGCTATGACTCCTCTTTTACTCTATTTATTGTTTCTCATGTTCCTACCACTAACATACTTACTGCCAAACTTGATGCACTTTTACAAAAGTTCGATAAAGTATAGCATAAGGCTGATGCCATGTCTAACAAAAAGGATACAAATGATTACATTCTAGCACATCACACTCTTGCTTTTAAGATAGTGAATTGTACATTATTTAGTTTTTTGGCATCCCACTTTGAGATGTAGAATATAAAGGGTGGCTTAAAATACGAATTTATAGTATTTTTAAGCTTTGTGTAGATTATGTGTATAAAGAAGAGTTATCTGAATTGTGTCTATGTATAGTGAAGGATAGTTATACAATGGTTATATTATTTATCTTACAAGTCAATTAATTAGTTTTTTGAGTTGGGCAAAGCTTTTCTTAGTCACTTTCATGTGAATATAGGTTTGAAGAATATAGTGTCATATTTGTTTGAGTGTGCATAATAACCTAATGAGAGGTTTAATGATTATGTGAGTATATTTCAATCTTTATATGCTAAGACGAGACATTTTCTTCCTAATGAGGAGTAATACATCACATATTTAGAGGTTTCCACACTCATATTTGTTTTAGAGTACCCACTACAGAGCCAAAGCACTTGGACACATCATATTCCCTAGCATACTAAACTGAAGAAGAGATAAAGAAAGAAAGAGAATCTCCCAAGCAAAGACAAAGAAACAATCAGCCCAAGATAATTAAAGATAATGTATATTTTTGCATTTTTCCTTCATATATGGATTTGTGTACTAATATTAAAAATGTGGATTTGAGATTTTTAGCTTCTAATGTACTGAAATATGGATCTTCTTGTGTGCATTCCATGCATTCTCACCCTTCAAAGTTTCATATTTTTTTTATTCACATGCCCTTTGGCTTAGAATTTATTCAATGCAATGATGTTAGGGTTAGTTTTTTAAGATTTTTGCATGGTGTATCTTACCCTCTACCCACCCATGTCCTTCTTCCATTGATCCTCCATTTTTAACTTTCAAGATGGAGCCCCTTCTAATTCTCATGTCACACCTTGAGCCCCCTCAATATGTTACCCCTTTTTTGTTGGAAATAGGATGCCATTTAATTGCAATTCTAAACATTATTTATTTCATGTATCTCCTAAGTCCTTGGAATGTGTTCATCAACACTAGGATTAGGAAGAGATTAATATTTGGTGAAATAATCATGTTAATTGACATTTGTAATTAATTCTAAATGTTAGGAGCATATGAGGGCGTCCAAGATGAGTTCCTAAATAATAGGAGCACATGGAGCACCCACATGGAAGGTGGCACTCACCTTGAGTTCAGTTAACTATTTGGAGTAAGAGATAACACTTTTGTAATGCATGTAAATATTTTAGGAGTTAGGATTTGATGTTTACATGCATGAAGTTTAATTCATTTCAGTTCAGTTATGTTTCAGTTATCTTCAATTAGTTTTAGTTGAATGCTAGTTGACTTTTAACTTGGAATGCATGGCTAATGACTTGAGTTGCATGATAGATAATAGGGACTACCTCCAATTAAGAGGGGATGACCATTCTTGCATGAATGGTGTTGAGAAATGTTTTAGTTAACAAGAAATGACTTGGACCCAACTTGGGCACCCAAGTTGTCTTCTTGGAATTAACTCCTTTGCATGGTAAGATATTTCAGAAGGCTAAGTTAAGTGGGACCACTCTTGGGTGCCTACTTTGAGGATGAAGCATTGAAGATATTTACAGAGCAAAGGTTGAGTATCTACTTTAGTTTGGGATGCCCAAATGCATGAAGATGAGGATTTGACATTGTTCTTCACAGCATAACTCTATTTGCATGAGATAGGCATACATTTTAGGGATAGGGCTTGATCATTGTAATTGTAACTCAGTTGGAGTTTACAAAGTTAATCAAAGCCTATTTATCTCAAGCAAGTTGAAGAGAGTTGGTATTAGTTTTATTG
The DNA here is from genome assembly GCA_007258455.2 of Sequoia sempervirens. NCBI lineage: Eukaryota > Viridiplantae > Streptophyta > Pinopsida > Cupressales > Cupressaceae > Sequoia > Sequoia sempervirens. The sequence continues at coordinate 21,642 of VDFB02377175.1, read as the reverse complement.
CAGGTTGTGAAGAAGATTTGTTGAAGGCAGAAGAAGCATCTCAAGGAAGAATTGGAATTATTGTAATCTACTTCAGAGATTAAATAATACATTGATTCTTGGTGGAGTTTTTTCGTCAAAGGGTTTCTCCACGATATATGTTGTGTATCTTCTAATATTCTATCTATTTCTTCTACAACCTTTTGTCTTCATTCTACAAATGATAAAATGAATTAATCAGATAACCACCCACAAAGAATCTGTAACAAAGAATACATATGTAGATTAGCAAGTATAATAGTTTTACAAAGTATTAAGCTACATCAACACCTCAATTTTCAACATTTTTTCCTTACCCCTCCCACCTCTATTATCTCTCAAGACATCTTAATATGATTCCCACTCCTCATATCCCTCCCTATATTTCCCTAACTATTTCTCCTCTCACATGTATCCTACCTACTTCTCACCCCATAAGTGCCATCCATTCGTCGTCTCCTACTAGTGTAATACCTTCATGCTATGTTACTAGTGTTATCTCTCTATTTCATTTTACTAGTGGTATGCCCTCACATTTTCCTTATAGCATGTTGTTATGACACCTCTTTTTACTATATTGATTGTATCTCATGTTCCTACCACTAACATACCTACTACCAACCTTGATGCACTTTTACAAAATCTCGATAAAGTATAGCATAAGGTTGATGCCATGTCTAATAGAAATGATACAAATGATTACATTCTAGCACATCACACTCTTTCTTTTAAGATAGTGAATTGCACATTATTTGGTTTTTTGGCACCCCACTTTGAGATGTAGAATAGAAAGGGTGGCTTAAATATGAATTTATAGTATTTTTAAGCTATGTGTGTAGATTAAATGTATGAAGAAAAGTTATCCAAATTGTGTCTATGTATAGTGAGGGATAGTTATACATTAGTTATATTCTTTATCTTGCAAGTAAATTCATTAGTTTTCTTAGTCCAGTCAAAGCTTTTCTTAGTCACTTTCATGTCAATATAGGTTTGAAGACTATAGTGTCATATTTGTTTAAGTGTATATAATAACCTAATGAGAGTTTTAATAATCATGTGATTAGATTTCAATATTTATATGCTAAGATGATACATACCCTTCCTAATGAGGAGCAAGAAATCAAGTATTTTGGAGGTTTCCACACTCGTATATATAGTAGAGTACCCACTACACAACCAAAGCACTTAGACATCTCATGTGCCCAAGCCTAATACATTAAAGAAGAGATAAAGAAAGAATATCTCCCAAGCAAATACAAAGCAACAATCAACCCAAGATAATTAAAGATAATGTATGTTTTTGCATTTTTCCTTTGTATATGGATTTGTATACTAATGTTAAGAATGTGAAATTGAAATTTTTAGCTTCCAATGTACTAAATAAATTTTTAGCCTTCCATGCATACTCACCCTTCAAAGTTTCACAATTTGTTGATTCACATGCCCTTTGGCTTATAATTTCTTCAATACAATGGTACTAGGGTTATTTCTTCAAGATTTTTACATGGTGCATCTTACCCTCTACCCACCCATGTCCTTCTTCTTCCATTGATCCTTCATTTTTCACTTTCAATATGGAGCTCCTTCTAGTTCTTATGTCACACCTTGATCCCCCTCAATATGTTACCCCTTTTTCCCTTACCCCTCCCACCTCTATTATCTCTCAAGACACTCCTAATTCGATTCCCACTCCTCATATCCCTCCCTCTAGTGTCCTAACTAGTTCTACTCTCACAAGTATCCCACCTACTTCTCACCCCATAAGTGGCATCCCTTCATCTTCTCCTACTAGTTTCATACCTTCATCTTATGTTACTAGTGTTGTCTCTCCATTTCATCTTCCAAGTGGTATGCCCTCATCTTTTCCTTATAACATGTTTCTATGACACCTCTTTTTACTCTATTGATTATTTCTCATGTTCCTACCACTAACATACCTACTACCAATCTTGATTCACTTTTATAAAATCTCGATAAAGTATAGCATAACATTGATTCCATGTCTAATAGAAAGGATGCAAATGATTACATTCTAGCACATCACACTCATGTTTTTAAGATAAAGAATTCCATATTATTGGTTGGTTTTTTGGCACCCCACTTTGAGATGTAAAATAGAAAGGGTGGCTCGAGTACATGATTTACAGTATTTTAAGCTATGCGTGTAGATTGTGTATGAAGAAAAGTTATCCAAATTATGTCTATGTATAGTGAGGTATAGTTATACAATGGTTGTATTATTTATCTTGCAATTCAATTCATTAGTTTTTTGAGTTGGTAAAAGCTTTTCTTAGTCACTTTCATGTGAATATAGGTTTGAAGACTAGATAATGTCATATTCGTTTGAGAGTGCATGATAACCTAATGAGAGGTTTAATGATTATGCGATTAGATTTCAATATTTATATGCTAAGATGAGACATCCCATTCCTAATGAGGAGTAAGTTATCAAGTATTTTGGAAGTTTCCACAAGTGTATCTATAGTAGAGTACCCACTACATATCCAAAGCATTTAGACACATCATGTTCCCAAGCATACTACATTGAAGAAGAGATAAATAAAGAAGGAGAATCTCCCAAGCAAAGAAAAAGCAACAATTAATTAGAGATAATATATTTTTGCATTTTTCCTTCATATATGGATTTGTGTACTAATGTTAAGAATGTGGAATTAAAATTGTGAGCTTCTAATGTACCAAAATATGGACCTTCTTGTGTTCCTTCCATGCATTCCCACCCTTTAAAGTTTCAAAATAAAATTGATTTTCTAAAGGGTAGTGACAAGAAAGAGAATAAGCCTACTACCTGGATCATGTGGCTAATGCTTCCAATATTATTACTTTTGGGCCTCAAAATTTTGGAAAGTTTACAAATTTTTGAGTTATCCATTGAACAATGTGCTTTAAATATTGCTTCATTATAATATGATTCCCATCCCTCTCATTTTTTTATTGGATCCATGTATGAGTATTTCTAAGGGTTACAATGGCAATACATTTTGTAATTATCATAAAGTTAATGGGTAACCTACATAGAATTGTATGTCATTGAGACATTAGTTATAGAATTTAATTGATAATAATATAATTTAGGTAGAGGGAGTTAATGATAGAAGAAATACTTTTTGTCTCCTTTGAACCATAATTTACAAATTTCTACAAATCCTTTTCCAAGACATAATCAACAATATGGACTTTTAGTAGGTACACAATTAGATAAATAATAATATGGCACATAAGCATATTTATAGAGATAATGTGGGTGAGAATAATGTTGGTCATCATTTACACTTATGTATGGAATCTTTTGTGAGTATGCTTCACATAGATATTATTCTTCTCATGCTACTCTAGTGATTCTATTTTATGATGAGGAGATCCCTTATAACAACTATTTTGGTACATTAAATATGAGGGGTAGTACATTTTTCTACTCATGTGATACTATTATCATTCATCATGCTAATTAGTTTATTTAATATATGTAGTGAAGATCCTGTTTAATCATCGTCTTCATCAAATTAGCTATGCACATTCAAGAGTTTTATTGAAGATGATTAATGGCATACTTATTGATATTTTGGGTTGTATTATTTCATTATTATAAGTGGGTCATAAAGAGGTACATGTTTTATATCATATTATTCCCACATGAAGTATATTTTCTATTTCACTTTGTAATCCTTCTCACTTGAATAGTTAAGACTAGTTCCCTTTATGGTTCATCAGTGTAAGAAATATGCTCATGAGGCTAGAGTGTTCAAACTTAAAAGATATCCATATGAGATAGTATCAAAATTGAGTGATTTTACATTGGATACATATATGATAACTCCTAAGGAACCACCATATGAGACCAACATTTGGTTCATGACTTTTATCATTTGGATCTAGACAAGAAAAGAAGGGAACGAGATATAATCACAAGGTAATGAAAAAAGGAACAAAAAATAATTATTATTTTCTTTCAATACCTAAATCATTGCAATAAACTAAGGATTTAAGGACTAAAATTCCTTTAATTGCACATAATGCACCTCCTATACATGAAGGTTTTGATCTTTATTATCCCCTATATTTAAGAATATGTGACTAAGTGTTATCGTACACCTTGCAAGTCATAGGTATAGTTACAAATATCTACTATTTTGTAATTTATAAATAATGTGCCAACATAGAAAATGGTACCAAAATTCAGATGCAATATTTATATTCTATAGTTAGCAATCTTGATTGTATCTCACTAGTCTTGTGATAGTTGTAGGGAATAACTAAATAGGGGGATATTAGGTGGACTATGACTTACATGTTTGATCAATTATTTATCATTACGTGTAAGAGATGTGTAAGTGTAATTAAGACCTTATTTTGGAGCACTATAAAGTTTCCTTATACCTCATAATACCAAAATATACCAAGCATATAACATTTTCAATTGTGGGCCATATTCACACGTGCCTAAGAAAAAAAGATATAAATTATCTTTTCAAACATAGACAAGTATTTTCATCAAGTATAGTAACAATGTGAAAGGATATAAGATTTAGAATCTTGAGACTAAAAATATAGTGTATGGTTGGAATGTGTTCTTTAGGGAAATCAAACCTTCTTCTATGCCTTCATAACCTAATTTTAAGGAAAAAAAGTGTACATACAACCAAAGATAGAGGATGATACACCTAATACTAAACCATAAATTTATAATAGACTAGAAGAGGGGGATATTTGAGAGAGTTCAAAGGAAGAAGAAGAAATTAAAAATTCATTATCAAGGAGGTATACTCAATAGAGAATGCAACCTCATAGGTATAATCCACCTAATTTCATGTATAATTTTACTTTTCCTACTAATGAGGATGAGCCTAGAACTATGAAAAAGGTAATGGAGTCTAAAAAAGTAAGTCTTGGAAGAATTCCATGGATGAGGAGATGGTTGCACTAGATAAGAAAAGCACATGGTACTTGGTTAGGATTCCTAAGGATAGGAAACATGTTGGTTTCAAATGGGATTTTAAAAAGAAATGTAACAAATAGAACAAAGTTGAGAAGTATAAGCCAAGGTTAGTGGTTAAGGATTGTTTCCAAGTTGAGGGATTTAATTTTAGTGAGATCTTATCTCTTGTTTTAAAGTTTACATCTATCGTATTCTTATTATCTAATATTTATATATTTGATCATAAATTTGAATAAATGGGAATTAAATATAAGAAAAATATTATTTGCATTTTTGTGTCAATTCTCATTTAGTTTGAGTTCTTTTTGAAAAAAAATTAGAATATACTACATATTAGTTAGTAGCACACTCTTGTGTTAAATTGGCTCATGACCAATATTGACATGAGCTCTCTAGGTTTCATTCTTAGAAAACTATATACAAGTAATAAACAAATTTATACAATAATATTATGCAACTTAGCTACATGAATCTAAGTGTGTGTGTGTGTGTGTGATTCCATCATGACTGCTCACCACCATTGGTTGTCATATACTGATTTCCTGCTTTTATAGTTTTGACATTATATTATTTGGGAAACTAAATTAGACATTGGATCTATGACACATGTTAATATATGAATGATGTTTATTGATATTAGTTAGATGTATATTAAATTTGATGCATATGTTAGAATTTATGATGATGAAATGTACATGTTTCGCTTTGATTATGGTTTATGGGCTAACACTATTGATGAAAATTTAAGTGTAAGTGATGAAATGCAAATAAAGACCAATTCAAAACTACTTTGGACTTGTTCTATGACAGTCTTTAGATAACACCAAAATAGCATTAATGAACAACATAAACTCTTTTGTAATGGTAACCTAGAGTTTCAACACCTCCACAATATCACATAGCAAATTACAAATTACTAATGCTAGCACCACGCTAGATTTTAAGCAATGCATAAGAAAAACAAAACCATAGATTTAACAATTTGCCTTCTTCAATAAAATGTTTGCACAATAAATTATTTACCTTTCCAAATTGATAAAGTACAACAATATAATTCAGATGAACAATACAATGTAGAGAATATCGTGTAGTTGGTTTTCAAAATCCACACCACTCCATGATGAAAAATATGCTTTCTCTTTTCACTTGTTTCCCCAATCTCCACGCTAACCTCTTTGGTTTTCTCTTCTTGTAGACACCTCTAGCCACTCTCCTTTTTTCCACCAACTGCAGTTGCTTCTTCCCATGATGAGAACATCAACTTCCTCCTTTATGTACTAGAGTTCTCTCTCAAATATTTTTTTGGTTGCTATTTTATTTTCCTGTTTCCAGTGCCAACTTCTCCTACTTGCCTCTCACACTGCAATTTTTTTTTTTTAACTACCTGCAATAATTGTTTCTACCCTCTCTCCCACATGACCTATTTTGGTTTTATTCTTCTTTTTGCAATTGAATTTTCCTTCCTTAACTGCCTGATTCCTTCCCATGCCACAACTCCTTATTTTCTCTACTTGGCCATTCAAAAACCAATGACCATAACTATTTTTACATTCTCTCTTATCTTCCAGTGTGGGTGTATGTCTCAACTTTTAATTAACTTCATCAAAAGTTATTTAAAAAAAGGCTCACATGGATGTGTGTGTATCTATATTTGAAGTTTAATTTTCCTTTCAAAATAACCATGCACCCAAAAACACACAATTCAAACCAAAATTTGAAAGCTAAGAAAAAACACCAAACATGAAATGGAATTGCAAACCAAAATTTGATGATGCTCCTACATCAAGCTCCCCCAGAAACAAAAAAAATCATGAGCTCTTGCTCATGAGGTCATCAACACTATGACCATATTTGGAGATCTTCGTATTTTTTAACTAGGTGGCATCCTCCAAAGGATGATATTCCCATTTCACCAAGTACTTGAAATATTCCTTTCCTCGAGTCTTCTTCAACAACTACTTCTCCAAGATGCACTCAATGGTGATCGGATCCGATTTGGTCATTTGTTGTTCCCATCTTGAAATTAGCTTTGTATCTGTTATTGCATTTGTTTCCTCACCTTTATAGGGATAGAGATCAACTACATTGAAAATGGGAAAGATACCCATATCAAAAGGAAGAGTTATCTCGTAAGCATTGGTGGAAAACTTTCTGAGAATCTTACAAGGACCTATCTTCTTCATTTTTAGTTTTTTGTATTCACCTTTTGGAAATATCTCCTTCTTGAGATGAGCCAAAACAAGATCACCAACTTGAAAATGTATTTCTCTGTGCTTCTTATCAGCATACTATTTATATTGTTGGTTTCTCCCCTCAATGTGCAATTTACCCTCTTCATGAAGGTAATTAATACTTTTGGAAAAATCTCACCATCTGCACTTCTCCTCTTAAAATTATGAAGATCTTTGAGTTCAAATACATCCCTTGGATGCATACCATAAACATTATAGAATGGGATCAAACTTGTACTCCTATTTGGAGAATCATTATATGCAAACTCAACATGTACTAAAGCCATATCCCAATTTCCAAGTGTGTTTCCAACAAGACACCTCAACATATTACCCAAAATTTTGTTAACTACCTTTATTTGACCATTCGTTTGGGGATGGTAAGCTGAGCTAAAACTGAGATGGGTGCCCAACTTCTTCTAAAGTGAAAGTGATCCACAAACTTCATGTCTCTATTAGATACTATACTCCTTGGTATACCATGCAACCTCACTACTTTGAAAAACAAGTTAGCTATATGTGTTGCATCATTAGTCTTTTTGCAAGGAATAAAATGAACCATTTTTAAAATCTATCCACAACTACAAAAATAGAATCATTACCTGTTTTAGTTCTAAGAAATCCTACAACAAAATCCATACTCATTGAATCCTATGGTCTATTTGGCGTAGATAGTGGTAGGTACAAACCATTGTTTTGACTACTCCCCTTTGCATGTTGGCATACTCTACATCTCCCCACATACCTCTTCACATCTACCTACATTTGTGGCCAATAATAGTGTGTACTCAGTTGTGGGTAAGTTTTGTCCTGCCCAAAATGTCTTGCTAGGCTACAATAATGCTTCTCCTTCAAAGGATTCTCCCTCATTAATCATCTAGGAATGCATGATTGATTTGATTACCTTTGAACAAAAAATCATCCTACAATAAAAAATAATCCATGATCCTCTATCTATGTTGATAGGATTGTTACAAGCTTCATATACATCTCTGCAATCTACATCATTTTCATACAACTCCTTCAAGCTCTTAATCCCAACACTATTTGTCTAAATCTCCTGTAGCAATAGACTTCTACTCAACGTGTCAACAACTTTGCTTGCTTACCCACTTTTATGTTTCAACACAAAATTAAAACTTTGAAGGTACTCCACCCACTTTGCATGCCTTTGATTCAACTTGTGTTGGCTATTAATAAACGGAAGTGCATGGTTATTTGTGTAAACAACAAACTCTTTGGGAAGCAAGTAATGCCTCCACTTCTTCAATGATTGTAACTATGCATAAAACTCAAGGTCATAAGTTGAATACTTCATCTTAGCATCATTCAACTTTTCACTTAAATAAGCAATTGGTTTCCCTTCTTGACTTAGGAAAACCCCTATTGCTAAGCCAGTAGCATCACGCTCCACTTGAAAAACTTTGTTAAAATTGGGTAACACAAGTATAAGTTGTTTGGTTACTTTCTTTTTCAAAATTCTAAAACATTTTTCAGCCTCTTGAGTCCATTCAAACTACTTTTTATGTCCTTTTATAGTGTCAAGTATATGAGCAAGTATGCTACTAAATTTTTTGATAAAATTTCTATAAAAACTAGCAAGTCCATGAAAACTTCTCACCTCATAAGCACTTCTAGGTGTTGGCCAATCAACAATGGCCTTTACCTTCTCCTTGTCCATCTTCAAGCCCTCTCTAGATACCACAAAACCCAAGTAGACTAATTCATTCTTCATAAAAGTACACTTCTTGAGGTTGATCATCAACTTCTCCTCATGCAACTGTGTCATAACCAACCTTAAATTCTCTAGGTGTTCTTCCTTAGACCCGTTAAAAACCATTATATTATCCAAATAAACTATCACAAACTTCCCCAGGAATGGTTTCGAGACTTCATTCATAAGCCTCATAAAAGTACTAGGTGTGTTTGTAAGACTAAAAGGCATAACCAACCATTCATAAAGACCATCATTAGTCTTAAACATTGTCTTCCATTCATCCTCGAGTCTGATCCTAATATGATGGTAACCACTCTTCAAGTCTATCTTTGAAAAATACATAGAACCACTCAAACAATCCATTAAATCATCCATCCTTGGAATAGGAGACCTGTATCTGATGGTAATCTTATTGATTTCTCTGGAGTCCGTACACATTCTCCAATCACCTTCTTTCTTGGACACTAAGATTGTTGATATAGCACAAAGGCTAAGACTCTCCCTTATCAATCCTTTTTCCAACAACTCTTCAACCTGCTTTCTAATCTCTTCATTCTCCTTGGGAGTCAATTTATATGTAGCCTTATTTAGTAGGCTAGCCCTTAGAACCTAATCCATATGGTGACTAATATTCCTCATTAGATGAAACTCATTCACAAATTAGATACCATAATATCCATATGCTCTTTCAATATGTCTTGTATCTCCTTTGGTAAGTCATCCAACTTAGTAGAGGTAGGTGAATCCTTAGGCTTAAGTACTAATGCATATATCCCACTTCTTCCTTCTTCATATAACACCAAAATTATTTTCCACTCACCAACATAACCTTGTTACTAATGTTGCTCTTATTATCCCCTTCTCCTCTCAAAGGTCACAATGTATGTTTTTGACCATCCTTCTAAAAGGTATAGGTATTATTTCTTCCATCATGTATGGCTCTCCTATCAAATTGCCAAGGCCTACCCAGAAGCACATGGAAAAAATCCATGGGCATAATGTCACACATAATAGTGTCCTTATAACTACCTATCTAAAACTCTATAGAGGCCTACTCATCTACCAATAACTAATGCCCCTCTTGAATCTAAGAAACTTGATAGGGATTAAGATGTTTGATTCTAATAAGACCTAGCTTGTTCACCATTTCAACTGACACAAGATTATATGTACTATCACTATCAATAATAAGTTTATAGCACTTACCTTTAGCCTTGCAATTGGTCTTGAATAAAGCTCTCCTTTGCACAGGTTCTGGAATCTCCTTTGGTGGCTTCAACAATACTCTCTTGAAAAACAAAGACTCTCTTGTCTTAGGTTCTTCTAAGTTATGAGGACCCCACACTCTCTTGCTCTACTTGGACACTCTGATTACTCCTCTTAGGCCTTGTGTGGCCTTCTTGTGTAAATGCAGAACACTCAGGGACCAACTTTTGAGACCAAACTTGTTACACTAGAAACACTTGCCTGGAAAGCATCTTCCTCTTCCTTGGTAACCTTCTCTACCCAATGGTCTCCCTCCTCTGTTTTGGAAACCTCCTCTCTCCAGATTAGCTTGTCCACTAGAAGTGCCTACTTCTTCACTTCAATGGTGTTGTTGTCCTCTATTAGAGTGCCACCGTCTTCCTCTTGCTCCTCTTCCTCTACCTTTTCCTTGCTGATTTTTCTTTCTCACAAGCTTCTCCTTTGCTTTAATAGAAAATTGATACACTTCCTCAAGAGTCCTCAGTGACAAAAGACTTTGTTCATCTTGCAAACTATATCTCAATCCATTTAGGTACCTAGCTACCTTCTCATATCTTCTTCACTATGCCCTGATTGAATCACAAGTTTGTAAAACTCTTCTATGTATTCTTTCACACTCATCTCTTTCTGCTTGAGGTTTTGTAATTGTAGAGACTCAAAATCTGTCCTCACAATCATCCTATTTTTCGTCTATTAATTAAATGGATATTGTTATCTATTTAATTAATTCATTTAAATATCTTCCTCTATTTTCATCAATTCACTTAAATCATTAAAATATTACAAGCATTTATCCATTCACACAATCATTTATCCATTTCATATTACTCCATTTGCATTAATCATTAAAATATCCATAAATGAACCTTTATCCATTTACATATTTCATTAAATCATTTAAATACATAAATCCATTTTATCATCCATTAATTCGCAAATCCATCTTTCTTCTAAACTCCTAAACCTACATCATATCATAAAGTCACTCATTTATCTCTCTCATTCCCATCAATTTCATTTGATTAAGCAATATGGGATAATTATCATTTCTCTATTTCCCTTTTTTTATCCCACATGTCTCTCGTAACTTAAATCTATCACGAGGACATCTATATAAACTCTATCTTCTCACCAAAAAAGAATACATTGAATTTTGATCATACAATCATCTCTTCTGATCATCATAGCTTCTTGTTGCACTTGTACTTGTGAAAATTTGAGAGCACCAAATGCATAAATCAAGATCTTGGTGAATAGGAGAACAATGGAGTGATTTTTCCTTTTGAATGCATATGTTTTTCATAGTGTAGTATTTCATTTTTGCATGTGTTTATTAAGGAAAGGCTTCATTGGTGTTATGTTGAAGCTTTGATTTTGAGTTTATAGATCTAAATCAACTTTTTTAGTTTTCAGTATAAACATAATGGTGAACCCGACATGAAGAATGCTTGGGAAAATAGTTTTACAGAATCGTTTGTATTTGTTGTTGCCTTAAATATTTCAGTTTATATTTGCAGAATCATTTTCCATTATATTTTGGTTTATATTGCAAAGCTTATTTGACATGTCAAAGCAATAAACATATTATCTTGCAGTATCATTTTCTATTGTATTTGCAGTTGCGTTAAATATTTGCAATATTTGTAAAAACCTGCCTGTTACTAGAGAATAATGCGAACCTTTCCTTCTTGAATAAGTTTTTGAAATGCATTGAAGTTGCTCAATAAATGGTATGCTTTTTATCCATTTTGAAGTATCATATAAGAACTCGCCAAAGAGTGGCACATAACGATTAGTCCAATGAATCTATAGCTTTCTTTGATATTAGCAACATCAACCCGTAGTGTTGTTGCATTCTCACAAACATATCTTAATCACTTTGAAAAACCACACATTTTTATTTCCTTATATCACGAGGCTGAGAATAAATTGATTTGTCCTTGTGTTTTCTTGTCCATTAGAATTGGATAGCCCTCAACTGTGTCCAAGATATTGATTCCTTGGTCAAATACATAGTTGAGCTATTGGTGAGCTTTCTTCTCAGTGTTTTTTCATAAGAAAATTAAATTTAAAATCTATATTTACTGAAAACCAATGGCCTCACATCCAATGTATCTTAGCTTTCACATCTAAGGTACTTGAGTGTCTTGAACCCAATATCATATTGTGTCGAAGTGGATAAAGGTTCTCACATTTGAAGGATGTGAAAGAAAATAAAAATAAATTCAAAGAACCATTGAATCCGAGAATCCAATGGAATTTGATTGAATCATGAGCTTGCATGCAAAATTGTTACGTATTTTATACCCTAGAGAGCAGCCATGTTTTTTTTCAATTGATTTGTGCCTAGAACTCCCAAGGATTTTCCATTCTTTTCTTGGAAATGTTTGATTTTTGTGCCCTCAAAGCATGAAGCAATAATTATACAACCATCAGCATTTCCATAGGTTATAGAAGTTCCAACAAGAGTTAAGATTCCTTTCTTGTCATGCACTTGTTGCTTTTCCCATTTCACTTCAGGCAGGGGAAGTTTAGACTGTTGATTAACATCTTGAAATGATTTACAAGCCACTTCTTCATACACGTATCCTGCAATAACATCATTTCAGCTTGCAATCACACCATTTTTAACGTATCCTACAATCACGACTTTACTGACTTTCTTGACTTTTTGAATGTGTCTTGCAATCACAGCTTTCCTGACTTTCCTGATTTTTTGAATGTATCCTACAATCACAGCATCCCTGTAGTCATGGTGTCCATTTTGAATGTACTCTGCAATCATGACTTCTTTAATTTTTATTTAGTTTCCAAGATTATATGATTAATTTAGGATTAGATCAATTTTTAGTTTCAATTATTTTAGATTAAATTTAATTTAATTTCAAATAAGCTAAAGCCAAGCACTTTTGAACCACTATATAAAAAATGTGTTTATGATGAAAGTCACAAGCAACAGGTGCAGATGTGTCATATCGACAAGTTCCACCCCCAATAGCCCCATGAGCTAAGTCAAAATCCTTTCTTAGGAAGGGACTAGGAGGCCTCTTGATTGAAATAATCTTGAGCTAATCTTGTCACATGTATGGCCACCTTGAATGAAAGCCCTTACTAAGAACCCATTTGTTTTAGTGGCCAAAAACCTTTATATGCTAGTTGATCATAGGAGGTCAGACCTTTGAAGCCACCTCATGTTGTCACTATTCATGTGTAGAGACAAAAATTCCTCTTTGGGGAATTATACTTGGTGTGCCCGACAAGTGAGTGTCGTGTAAGGGGGAGCCAGTGCCACCAAGTCTCTAGTTGTTTGCCTTGTCTAAGTGGTTGGAGCAATCCAAGTGAGGATATCAACTAGTGGTTTCCTTGCCAACCTAGGGTTGTACAAAGTGTTTTCAAAGTCTGTCATTTCATATCAAGATCAAACTAAAAAAAAAAATGTTTGTTGTGTCTTGTGTGTGTATTCAAAACAAATCTCAACCAAACATCACACCTAGGAATCTACAACATTTCAAACTTGCAAATCTAAAAATTCAAACATAAAAAACATCCAAAATGAACCTATCATTCAAATCTCTTGGCAAAATCATCCTTCAATTATGATCTTTCAATCCTTGCATTCTGCCTAGTCTTTGAATATCCTCTACCCTTGCATATCCATTATTTCTCAAATAAACCTTTGGCTTGCACTTAGGCTACTCTTCCTAGGTCTTGAAATCAAACCTTTGGCTATTAATCACCCGTATCACTTGAGGTTTATCATCCTTGATTTAGGGAATTATCATTATCCTTTAGTAGGGAATTCCTCTTGGAGTTCATCATCTCCTACCCTCTCTTGATCATTTGTCCTTATGTCTATCCATCATAACACAAGTAAAGCCTTGCATCATAACTAGCTTTAGACCTAGAGTGACCTTTGAGCTCTTACATTCTTATTATATCAAGCTTTTCATATCATACCATACCATTCTCATATCTCATCTTAGGATCATCTTCGTTTTCATTGCATCCTAATCTCGAATCCCATACACTATCTTGTCTTGGATTGAAGATCAGAACAATCAACTATGTCCCCTAAAACAAGAGTAAAAATGTTGCAAGAAGGGAACCCTTGGGGAAAGGACTTTGATGGGGAAGATCACATTAGTGTTGCAACTAGTGAAACAAATGAAACTGATAATGAAGAAATAACCCAATCCCATATAAATGAAGCACTTAATGATCATAGATTCACTAAACTACTTATAGAGGTAGTCGAACGTAACCCACAACAATACTTCAAGGCCCTTACTGACGAAGGAATCAAAATTCTTATTGATTTTGACATATCATTACTCATGATGAATGACCAACCTAAATCTAGTGAATCTAAGCATCCTAAAACAAACAATGATGATAGAATCAAAGATCACAGACCCTTTTATCTACAACCTAGTTACAAGAGATCTTTAAAGACATCAAAACCTGGACCTACAAACAATCCTATTTTGGATGAGCTTAGAGCACTAAGACAAGAATTGGATACTCTCAAGAATAATAAAACATCATCCCACAAGTTCTCCATTGAAGATCTATGTCCTTATCCTTTCGATTTGAGCATACTAATGCCACCTTTTCCTAGTCATTGGGACATACCGAAACTTGATAAATATAAGGGAAAAGGAGATCCTAAAGACCACTTAATAGAATTTTGTGTTGTTACCTTTGAATTTGCAATTGATGAGACATACCTTATAAGATTATTCCCTCGTAGTCAAGGAGGAGAAGCTATGGAATGGTTTTCACGATTACCCCTAACCATCAAATCTTTTCAAGAACTAGTTGATAAATTTGTCTCCAATTATAGTTTCAACTATGAACTTAAAGTGACCATGACAAACCTTTTTAACACCAAAAATAACAAGGAGAATCTTTTGTCACTTTTACAAAGATGGAGACATTTAACAAAATGATTACCTTATGACATTCCAGACAAAGAATTGGTTGACCTCTTTTGTCAAAATTTGAACAAGGAAATTGGAAGGGAACTTTGCCTCAAATGCTTGGATTCCTTTGATGAAGCCATAGAAATGGGATTTTGAATTGAAAAAACTCTAATTGATGATGGAACTATTAAACTTAATAATGACAAAGATAAAAAAATCAAGCTCAAGCAACAAGACACCTTTTTGGGTAAAGAACAAGAATATAGTCAATGATGGAATTGTTGATGTGAAAACGACGAAACATCATCACCTATCTATAAACTTGAAGGTTCATCTTTAGACAAAGGAAAAGAAAAGAAAAAAAGCTTCCCTAAACAAAATTTTACACCATTGGGATAATTGCTTGAATCCACATTAAAAGAACTCCTTGAAAATAATATTATAATGCTACCTAAGATGAAAGAATATAATCCACAAGTCAAAACTCCATGGTAGAATGAGGATCACTTTTTTGAGTATCATTGACACAAATGACATAAGACTAATAGTTGCAATAAACTTTGACATCTAATATAGACCTTATTGATGATAGTAAGATAGAAGTTGACAGACACACTCCTTTTGGTAACTCTGATCATGGGATGTTTAAAATTCTCTAAGCATGGAAAGGATAAAAGAAAGGCCCCTGAATCTAGTGATGGTGTGAACTATACTATTGCTAAATATGACTATATCATAAATAACATTAGCAAGGTTGATAATCATGCGAACACTTTCATTGTAAAAGGAAAAGAACCTGATTGCAATGTTACTACTCGCAAAGGCATAGTTACACTTAGAGTCCTAATTCAAAATCCATTGCACCAACTTCACACTACAACCTCATAGAGGATTTAGTTAAAACTCTCACACAAATTTCCATACTTTATATGTTACGCCTATCTTGAGCATAAAGCTATCCTAGACAAAGCATTTGCTACTGCTATAGTGCCTACGAACCTACATGTAGATCAATTCCAAGCTATGGTGGGACACATCACCTCTCCTCGCACTCTCACTTTTACTCAGAATGATGATTCATCCATCTGGAAACCACATAACGCACCTTTACACATTGAATTCATTGTCCATAAAGTTAAGATCAAGAAAGTTTTGATAGACGGAGGAGAAGGTCTTAATATTTTTCCTTGTAAATTGATTATAGAACTAGGGTTCTCTAAAAATGTAGTTGATCCAAAGAAAAATATTACCATAAAGGAATATGATGAAGAAGAACGCTCCCCTAAAGGATCAGTTATTCTACCAATCAGGGTTGTGCATATAGTAAAGGATGTGGTTTTTCAAGTTCTTGATCTCCCTCTAACCTATAACATCATCTTGGAAGACCTTGGATTCATGCAATGCAAGAAATACCTTCTACATACCATCAACGCATTAAATTCCTACACAATGGTGTTAAAATCACAATACAAGGAGATCCAAACCCTTTCATGTATTGCCATAATCTAAGCCTTAAAACTAAAATCACAATCCCTAGAAATCATGAAGCACTTCCTTTTGAAGCATATGTTGATCCTGAGTTCTTAAAAATATCCACCTCATTTATTGCACCATCAAACCCCAAGGTCCAAATCCATGACATGGGATGTGGAGAGTATCATATAGACAGTTCATTTTGCGTTGAGAAATTGCCTAGAGGTGAAAATGTTAATACTGGTAAGGATAGCAAGGCTTCCAAGAATGATGATGTTAATTCAACTTCATAAAATGTGCAAGTAGATGGTTGTGCCTGGATTGAAACTTTTTGGGATCCTGATGATACACTTTCCTTTGCCATATCTGCTTCCACTCAAGCTTTTCATATCTATGATAACCCCCTATTTGACCAAGACATCTACGATAACCCACTCTTTGGTCATGACCCCTCTGAGGATATCCAATCATCATCCTTCCATCTCACCTACCCTAGGCTAGGATATGGATCTCCTACTATTGCCTCTACTAAGCCATCTTGCCATGACATTAAGGATGTGCAAGGCTCCTTTGACATTAACAATACCAAAAAGGATAGTCCCAAAGACTTTTTTAATGGCATCATCACTCCCATTCATCTACTAAACATTCATGTCACTTCGCCTATTTCATCCATCTCACTCACATCCACTCGCATCATAGACATGGATCAACAAGTTATATCTCAAGAAAAGAATAAAGGAAAAGCTTCGATGAACGAGCTATCTTTAAAAGGAGATCAAGAATCAAGTGACACAATGAAAATAAAAGAAGATCAAGACAAGTCCCTTAGCGAAAAAAAAGAAGCTATTGGACAAATCAAAAGTGAAAGAATATCAAGACATGTCCCCTAGCCAAAATAAAAATATATCTGACAAATCAAAAATAAAAGTCAAAAGTGAAAGCAAGCAAAAGTCGATCTCCAAGTATGCCTCTCCATCAAAAATCACTAGGGGCATCTATCAAGGAAAAAAGTCAAAAAAGAGCTTGTTGATCCAAGGTATTCATCCATGCCACTCTCACTCATACCATATATTCCATTCCAACCCCCCATGTTCGCATATCCATCATATCCCACCATTGGTGATGTCTTTCAATGTACCTTTGATGACGACCCCTTCACATACTATAAATCGTCGATCACCCAAACTCCTTTTCATCTGAAGCCCGATGGCCCACATAGTGTGCACATTAGAGATCATACCATACCCTCTTTCATCTGCCACATCTATCATCCTTCATACTTGCCACTTCCACTCCTCATCCAGATCAAATCCCTTCATCTAGCATCATCATCCCTACATCATGGCAACATCATATGGATCTAGTGCATACTAGTTATCTACTCCAGGAGGTGAATTGCTCAATGATCCCATCAACAATATGCATATCTACAAGTTCTATACCTAAGTACTTCAGAGGGTACACTCTTTTAAAGTCTTGAAAAAATACAAAAAAATGGAAAAAAGTCCTAAAAAAATACAAAAAAGTGAAAAATAAAAAAATTAAAGAGAAATCAATTTGTTCAATGGTGAAAACCACTTTGGTGGTGCCTTGAGCAAGTACCATGGTGAAAAATGAGAAACTGGCACCATGTGTAGAGGCTTCGCTCCTCTTTCCTTTGGAGCTCCATTTGATCTTTCCACACACTCACCATGGCTTGTGAATTGCTCGACATTCCCCTCGCTTGCTTGCTTCACCATGCATACTAGGTTGGTCCTATCCCTCTCTAGGGAATTTCCTCAACCTTAGCTATGGGTTGGGAAACTTAGGATCTTGCGATCAAAGAAACTATTATCTTTTCCTATTTGCTCATTCCATCATAAAACTTCAAGAAAATCTAAAAAAAATCAAATAACCTCAAAAATAACCTCAAAAATCACTAAACAGTGACACTTTCAGATTGCCACATAGCTTTGAACTTCAACAAAATCAAATGTGTCATGATTGAAAATTGAGTAAACATTACAACATACCTATCAATCCCCCTTTTAGATCCAATCAAATGCATAAACTATGACAAGAATAAGATTTACATTGAAGCATGATGTTTGTTTGTTTGTCGATCTTTTATTTTATGATTTTTATCTTTGGTGGCATGTCTTTTAGTTTCTCAAGGATGTCTTGGACTAGAGAGGTGAGGATGGGGCATGTTCACTTGTTTGTTGTATATGGATTGTCTGATAGTGTCATACATGCAATAAGTATTTAGGTCATATAAGGTCCTTATACCTAGATGTTTGTACTTCACTGCTAAATAAAAATGCAAACAATATTCAAGTCGTCTAGACATTCATTTTATCTAGATACTTATACTAATTTGTGACATAATAATGTCTATGATGATAAAGCACTTCGTAAAGCACATGATGCTTCATCACCTCCATTTCCTTCATATCTCTTTTTCATCTATCATTTATTCCATCATACATTTCCTTCATCATTTCGTTTTCTTCATGCTCCTTATCTCAAAGGGTAATTAATCTATTTATCTAATTGATACTTTTCTTTTAATCCAAATATCAAATCAATCAATTTTCTTTTTGGCATGGGACTCCAATACTTCTCGATCACTCAATCTATTAATCAATAATTGTTTTGTGCTAGCATCAATCTCAATCAGTTTAATTATCTTATCAACTTGGCTATATTGAGCACTTCCATCAATTGTTCAGTTATGCCTATTAGTTGTGCATTTTCATCGAACGTGCATCTCTGCTTAATCACTCGTGCAATATCAATTATCAAATCTCCTCATGTTCTATTGAGAGATTAATCTTATCATAGCTTGTTCGATCAATCTATCGAGGGGGCATATCATCTTTATCATCATCCTTACCAGGATATCCCTAGGGAATGTATCAGTTAATCAATTATTTTTCTTTGAAACAACGTGATAGGTTGCATTGTCCCAAAGAGGGGCAAAATGTAGACACTCAAAATTTATCCTCACAATCGTCCTACTTTTCATCTATTAATTAAATGGATATTGTTATTTGTTGAATTAATTCATTTAAATATCTTCCTCTATTTTCATCAATCCAATTAAATCATTAAAATATTACAAGCATTTATCCATTTCATATTACTCCATTTATATTAACCTTTATCCATTTACATGAACCTTTATCCATTTACATATTTCATTAAATCATTTAAATACATAAATCCATTTTATCATCAATTAATTCACAAATCCATCTTTATTCTAAACTTCTAAACCTACATCATATCATAAAGTCACTCATTTATCCCTCTCCTTCCCATCAATTTCATTTGATTAAGCAATATGGGATAATTATCATTTCTCTATTTCACTCTTTGTATCCAACATCTCTCCCATAACTTGAATCTATCGTGAGGACATCTATAGAAACCTTCTCTTCTCACCAAAAAAGAATACATTGAATTTCGATCATACAATCCTCTCTTTCGTTCATCACAACTTCTTGTTGCACTTGTTGTTGTGAAAAACTGAGAGCACCAAATACATAAATCAAAATCTTGGTGAATGGGAGAACAATGGAGTGACTTTTCCTTTTGAATGCATATGTTTTTCATAGTATAGTATTTCATTTTTGCATATGTTTATTAAGGAAAGGCTTCATTGGTGTTGTTGGCCTCCTCTAATGGTTCAATAACTAAGCCCTTAAAGCTGTAACTTAGAGATTATACATCTGCACTAAGTAGTTATCTTGTTCATCATGAAGGTTCATTTCATTATCAACCCAGGGACGTAAACTTGGAATGGGTCAGCATTGTATGTGCACTAGACTCAACTATAGTCATCCTTAAACTAAAAAAAGAAATAGTATTGAAAATAAAATGCTAGAAATAAATTAACATAAGCACTAAGCATGAATTAGCAACTAAACTAAGCATCAACAACTAAACTGGAATGGATGATAGAAATAGAAATCTCAGCAAATAGATAGGAAGTTACTCTGTCTGCCTTGGTTGCGGGAACAGTCACATAACAAAGTTCCAATGGAAGCAGGAACAAACAACTATTGAGGTTGAAACTAGTTACTGAACACAAAAATAACTTTTAAACTAAATGGGTGGAATTCTCACCAAGTGGGCCCCCTTGAGTGATTTTTCCTTAAGCTAACTCAAATGTAGAAAATCAGAATATCATTTTATTCATTGAAAACATGATTACAACATATCAACAATATGACTAAATTACTTAAACTGAAAATGCAAGTACAATCTCAAAACATCCAACCTTGTGAAAAGGGGCATCTAACCATTATTTATAGAGGATAAACTTCTAATTAACACTAACTACCTAGGCAATCGACTCCAAAATAATAGGAGCATGTCATTTATTGAAAACATGGAAAAGAGAGGGAGGAAGTTATGCATGCACCAAATTTAATCAAAGCAGACTTTCCTCAACAAGGATCCAGTACAACAACACTTCCTAGATTTGCTCAACTAACAAACATGACCATTTAAAAGGTAGTTACAACTTCCATACGAGTTAGGAATTTCCCTCCATTGGATGTTTCCCTCCATTGACCTCTTTAATGACCATCTTTTTTACTTCCTTAGCAACCGACTAGATGGCATTAACTTCTTCCACTTGCAAGCTTCATTTATATCTACATCTTAATGTGAACCTGCATAATAACATTAACACTCACAAAACAATTGCATATCCATAATTACCTTAAAGTAACATCCATTCAACCACATGTAAAATTAATATAGACAATTCACATAACATGTTAATATCATTCAAAAGTCACAAGGATAAGTTTATGCCCATGATTCATAAATTTAGGGAAACAACATGGAGAGTGTCAATAACCAGGTGCTAAAGTCTATAGTAACAACAACAAATATGTGATAAACCCTATCAAAATTGAGCCATTATTTCGACTCATCATCTCCCCCCAACCTAATGATCTACTAGTCCTCCAACAATGGGAGATCTATTCCTTTTCCTTGTCAAAGCTCTGAAGTCGCCAATTGCTAATTGTCCCAAATCAGTCTCTACAGTATCTGAATTTGGATCCCAATAGAACCCCTGGTTAT
>VDFB02377174.1:41150-107696 GCA_007258455.2 Sequoia sempervirens | reverse complement strand
TATTTTAAATTTCATATGAATTAAAAAAATTAAACCAAAAAAAAATCTATAAAAGATAAAGCTTTCTAATCTCAATAACAAAAAACTTCTATTTATTAACATTTATTCATTTAAAATATGAAATAATCCACTCTCAACTAATGAAAATGTTATGCCCTTAATATTAGTGTACATCAGGTTATGAATAGTTGGCTCATGGCTATCTTAACTCTCTATTAAGTCATATTATCATTAGTATATTGTTACTTAGTTGTTTAAGTCAGCCTAAGACTTATATAGGTGTGTCTATGTCGGCCTAGGTGATATTCTAGGCATAAATAGGTATATATAGGAGGTTGTGAGTCTTATTTCAACATGAAGTTGTGAAGTGTGTTCTCATTAGAGATATTTGGAAGTTTTCCCCCTTGAAGTGGCTTGTTATTCTTAGTTATTATCAAGTATTTTCAACCTATTTCATATCATATTCTTCTATTGTGCAAGTTATTTCATAACAAGTGGTATCAGAGCATGATCTTGGCACCGTAGAGGCAAGGTTTTTTCTCAATTTTGGAGGTGATTTTGGGAAGAGCATATCTTTCACATTTTGGTGATTTTTTTTCTGATTTTTAAAGGGTTTTTGAAGAACATATTAAAGAAGCTACAGTATAGATTTCAAAATAATTGGAGTAGAATTAAGCGAATTATTACAAAATTAGTGTTTCTACATAATATTTTTGGAATCTGCATATCTCGCACATCTTGTTAAATTGGAGTCTGATTTTTATTGGATTTTTCAAGACGTACTAAAGAAAATTACAGTAAAAAATTTGAAGGAATTGGAGCAGAAATAAGAAATTTATTGAGAAATTAAAATTTTCAGAATTATCACTCTCCACACTGCAAATCTGCTTATTTCTTGGAGATATTTCTAGGTGAGTTATTTTGGCCCTAGTAAGTTACAGTAAAAATTTCAGAGAATTTAAGTTTCATTTGTGTTATTTATTTCAAAATTATTGGTTCCCATCATGCCGAGGCTTGCAACAAGGGGCAAAAAGAATGTTGTCACTCTAAGGAAGACTCCTGATAAGGATGGGGTAACAATAGAGGATATTACTCCTAATGAGGAAATCAGTAAGGTCAAGGAAGACATTTCCTCAATGAAGATGGATATGTGTGACCTAAGAGGAGATATATCATACATACGAAACATGTTAAGCACCTTCATGTCTGAACCAAGAAAGGAGTTCTCAAGTGACCAAGGTGAAAATTCTAGGTCAGATAACATTGACATAAGCTTTAGTACTCCTATGGGGTCTAGGAATTTATTTCCAAAGGTGGATATGCGTAAGTTTGATGGAAAGGATCCTCTAACATGGATAAACAAAATGGATAATTTTTTTGAAGTACACCAAATCCAAAATGGACAAAAGGTCACGATGGCTTCCCTATATCTAGAACCAGATCAATTCATTTGGTATCATTGGATTTGCACTCATCAAAGGAAAGAGGGGCTCACCGTCTCATGGTTAATTTTTACCGAGGAACTCCAAGCATAATATAGCAATAGCATGACATAAAACTTCTTCAGCCAGCTAGCTAAACTTCAACAAACAGGATCAGTTAAAGATTATATTCAAAAATTCCAAAATCTATCCTTAAGAGTGGATACAATTACAGAGGAAAACTTGAATGATTTATTATTGGGGGGTCTAAAGGATCACATTCAACATGAGGTATGAAAGTTTAGCCCTATCTCCATAAATGAGTCTTTTATCTTAGCACGCAGGGTAGAGGAGAAGTATTTGATTCCTAAGAAGCAAAGGGCTAATGTGACAAGAGAGAAAGGATATTCAACACAACCTACTAGGTTGACTCCATAACAAATTGAGGAGAAAAGAGAAAAATGGTTGTGTTTCAATTGTGATAGTAAATACAGTTGAGGACATAAATGCAGTGAAAATAAATTATTCTATATTGAACTTCGAAGTGAGGAAGAAGATGAGGAACCCATACTAGAGGATGAAAGGGAGTAAAATGAGGAATCACATGATTCTCAACCAATAATTTATTGTCATGCACTCTTAGGTTTCAGTGCTCCACAAACTCTCAAGATGGTGGGGTTCTTAAAGAAGCAGAAGGTAATAGTGTTGATCAACTCTAGTAGTACTCATAATTTCATCAACAAAAAGTTAGCTACTCGTCTAAAATTGTTTTATATATCCAGCTCCAAAGTTTCAGGTTTTGATTGTAGATGGTGGCATAGTTAGTTTCTCAGGGAAGTATCATAGAATTAAATTATCCATGGAAGATTATCAACTTGATACCCCAATGTATGCGATATCGATGGGTGCAGTAGATATTGTTTTGGAAGTACAATGGCTTACTACATTGGGAACAATTGAGATGAACTTCCAAGAACTATTCATGAGATTTCAATCAGAAGGAAGGATAGTAGAGCTAAGGGGGTTGAAGGAAAAATCCCCACAAATGGTGAGCTCTCATCAAATGCAAAAGTTTCTTAAAGAAGGAGTGGATGGATTTGTGGCCTAGCTATGTCCATTAGAAGTCTCTCAATCTAATGCTCCTACTCATCCAAATTTGCAAGCTATAATTTATCATCACTCAATTTTTCTTGGAGATATGCCTAAAGGAATTCCTCCTAAGAGGTATCATGACTGTTCCATACAGTTAGTCCTAGGGAGCCAACCACCAAACATCAAGCCTTATAGGTATCCACACATACAAAAGAGTGAGAAAGAAAAAATTATTGAGGAGATGCTAGAGGCAGGAATTATCAGGCATAGACAAAGTGCTTACTCCTCACCTATGGTGATGGTACTTAAGAAGGATGATAATTGGAACATGTGTCTAGATTATAGAGTGGTCAACATGTACACCATTAACTTAGATAAGTTTCCTATTCTATTCATTGATGATTTGCTAGATGAATTGAATGGAGCTATGTATTTTACCAAGTTAGATCTTAGATCTTATCACCAAATTCAGATTAAGGGGGAAGATATTTGTAAGACAACATTTCAGACTCATGAGGGTCATTATGAATTTTTGGTGATGCCATTTGGTCTTACCAATGCACCATCTACATTCCAAAGTTAGATGAATTCCATTTTTAAGAAGTTCTTGAGAAAGTTTGTGTTAGATTTCCAAATGTAGGTGGGATTTAAAAATTGGTGTTAGATAAATCATAAAGTGATATGCATTAACAACAAAGAGGGAAATTTTTTTGAATGAATATATCCACATTATTTAAATGAATATATGCATATTTCGACAACTTTAAATGAACCCAATAAATGAACTAGGTGACTACATTTACAAACAATGCTTGAATCAAAAAATTGTCATGATATTATTTAAGAATTAGAGCACTTCAAGATCAATCCAAAGGAATTCTAAGGTATATTATTGAAGATTTATTGCAACAATTCAAGTTCATTTCATCATGTCTAAGGCATAGTGCATTCCTACATGTTGTTGAGCTAAGATAGTGAATTTAGCATTGAAGATCTACTTGCAAGAATTATTTCACATCTTATTCAAGGATCAAACTCTACATTCTTGATGGCCACTACATTTTATATTGCAGATTTATACTCCAAGACGAATTCCAAGGTATCATCAATTACATATTTCATGTTCATGCTTCAATTTCATTATTTCATCATTTGGTTTTATTAACCAAGTAAAACCCCCATTCACTAATAATCAAAAGTTTTTATCCTCTTGGGTGTGTGCTTGCAGATTTATAGGTTGAAGATCAAGTGGACAAGAAGTTTGAAGCAAAATTACAAAAAAATTGAAGTTGCAAGATTGACCCTCATAGTGCAAGAACAAATGATTGAAGCTACCAAATTTGTTATAGGTTTTCAGGAGCTGACAATTAGAAATCCAAGAGTGTAGACATCAAGGAAAATAACCATATCTTAGTTTTAGAAACCCTAATAGGGACGCATTCACCACTAAAGGTGAATGAGTCCTTGATGCCCTAAAAATAGGCTTCTTTCAGCAACATACACATCATTTTAAGGTCTATATACACCCTCCTTGTTGCTATAACAATTAGTTTTAGTTTTTGATTGTTATTGGCATCTTATCACACACAAAATCACATAATATTAAGGTGAAAAGTGTAGTGGTTTATCATCTTGATCAACTCATTTTGGTAAACCCTATTCTCTCCCTAATCAATTTATATTATCTTGATTTCCACTGAAAAGGAGTTTTTAGGTATGCCTCATATGGATAGTAATATATAGACATAGAATAGTTGAATATATGTTCATATCAGTATCTCAAAAAACTAAATTATAGAAATATATTTTGAAACTATTAACCTTCATTGTATACAACACAATTAAATTAACATATTTATTTTTATGAAATATATGTAAAAGACATCAAGAGCTATTATTTTCTGGTGCCTTTTTTTTAATAAAAAATTGAATAAAAATAGACAAAATTTAAGAAAAATTAAACAATTAGAGAATGACATCTCCCAACTTTTCACATATTTTTTTCTAAAGATAGAAATGAAATGAAGAAAATAGGGGTGTGCTCCACCTATTTAGAGATGGAAGACACACAAGGGGGCCCTAATTTACTTTATTTCACTCAAGGAAACCCTAGAGATCTCAATCCAAAAGTCCAAGTAAGAGAAGAGATCTGCCACAAGGGTCAAGATTAGATCTTGGAGAATAAAAATCATGCCAAAAATTTGAATTTAAAATAGGTCCAAGCTAAGTGTGACTCATACACCAGATGGGGTGTATGAGTCATAGTAGGCTAAGCTTGGGAAATTTCAAGAAATGTTGAGTTTGATTCCAAATTTAGGTTCGTGCCCTAAAACTTAGGTGGGAACCATATGCCCAAGGTAGTGTATGAGTCTGAGATCACTAAATCTGAGACACAACCCAAAAAACATTAAATTATGATTGGTCATTAGATACGTTTCAAGATTATCCTTAGAAATATGCATTAAATAAGGCTTGTTGATGCAAAATAAGACCAGATAAGGCATAAAGAAACCCAATTTTAGGAGGGCCCAAACAAGTGTGAATGTAGAGGAATAGATTTTTCTACACTACGGGTCAAACCACAATAGTGGTTTACAAATTATATGAGGAAGGAAATTTCATTTTTTTCCTTTTCCCCAAACTCAATGGGTTCAGTCGACCTCAATGGTTCGACCGAACCTCATTATAGGTTCGACTAAACCCACAAACCCTAAATAAAAATAATCATATTTAAAGGGGTTCGATCGAACATGTGTTCAACCAAACCACCTTAAATATGACAAAAAACAAAAACATTCTCATTTTCGACTGTCATTTTCACTTTCTTTTTACTAGTTGCTTTCCCTAGTGCGTGTGGTGAACCAAGACCATGACGGCGAGCAAACTGACTTCATCTCTACGGAAAATGCAAACTCAACTTCTTCTCTCCAAAGTTCATCAACTCGACTTGCATATCGAGTACCAGGTATGTGAAATTTGAATTCTGTAGAGTTCAAAATGCGTTTATTTGTTAAATTTTGAAACCCTAAATGTGAATTTTTTCAAATTTGTTGAATTCAAATTGCATTTGTTTGAAATTTTTTAAAGCGTTTTTAACATACACTATTTTGCTTCCACATTTTGCATACATTTTTATGTCCTATGTGTAAATGAAATATGCCTTCCCATTTCAGCAATCAAAGCTATGGATAGTCTGCTCCTAAATGGAAAGACCAAGTGAAACATATATAAGAACTTAATAGCATATGGAAACAAACAATATAAAGTTATGAAGTTCAAATAGAACCACAAGTTGTATCATTTGTAACATTAAAAATGTCCATCTCTACACATTTTTGGTGGTAGGTAGGTATTGCACAATAAGATAGAGGATGTAAACTGATTAAGACTTGGATAGTATTTTAAAAGGAATTTGAGGTGTGGAAACACTTCCCATATTAACCTTTCAAGAGATAAATATGCAAAATAGATTTAATTTTAGTTACAAGAAAAATGTATAAATTATAAATTTATAACATAATTATGTACATGGGAAAATCCTCTTGGAAGAAACATCCCACAACCAAAAACATGAACCAATTATATTATTTGATAATAATATCATTTACAATAAAATATTCATGTGCATACCCTTATAGTAGTATCATCAACATGTGATTCATATGGAGTAATTTCTAGTAGCATGATGATACTTATAAAATCATTATGCTTTCTCCATCTCAAGCACCCATAAATAGGAAAAATTTAAACCATAAACCAAGTGTGGTTTACCAAAACCATGAGCCAAAATAATGACCTAAAAATGGCACCAAATTTGGCACAAATTCCAACACCATATTCCTTAACTTGGTTTATAGGATGTATTTAGCAAATGCTTTACATCTTGTCAAAAAAATTCAAATCATCCTCCTCATAACCGACACTCCATTTTTGACATATTCAAACCCATTATTTAAGATGATCTTGATGATTTTCATAATTCTAATCAATATTCTAGTGTAACCCCACTTTTTTATTCTCTTATGTGTCATATAACATTTCATAAGTAATTCCCATCTTACAATTTCATACAATGCTCTTACAACTTCTTAAATATATAAAAGGGACAACCCTAGTTCAATTAGGATTATTTAATTATTATCACCTACATCCATTCATTACATGTTATTAGTTTTTAGTTGCACACATTATTAGGAAATATGCATTGTCTAAGCAATTGGGGTATATTGCATGTTTGAGAGTGTTTTCCTTGATCTTTTATCTAGTTAAATTAATATACTTTAAAATCTTGTTTTATGGAGTTTTCATCTTAACTCTAATATGGCTAGCAAATAAAATGACGATTGAATCATTTTTTGATATAATAGCTAATGGCAACCATATAAAGAGTCACATTAAAGAAGATGAAAAATAATGATCAAGACTATGATTTAGATACATATGTTGCTAAACAAGATATTTTCCTAAATTGATAATTACGTATTGATGCACCTCTCCACCCTAAATATCCTCACTCATTGGCTAGTAATTTATATAATGTATTAGGTGGGTATCCTTAGGGAATTAATACTATTCATAATATTACCACTATAATGGATTTTATTAATATTAAAATTTATGCATCCACCACCCTTCATCCTCTTATAATGATTGCTCCTATCATACTATAGTTACCCACTCTCCATGGATCCACCACCCATGTCCCACCGCCTTCCACTAGTATTTTTCTTATCTCCCATCCTTTTATATATGTTCACACCATTGTTACTACTAGCACTATCCTATACAAATATGTTCTTCATACGATTCCTCCTTATCCTATGAAAATCTAACCTTATAGTGTAACTTCTCCTTCCATTACCATGTCATTACCTTTCTAGACCTTCCCCTCTTTATACATTCTCCTTTTTATCCTACACTACTCCTACCACTAATATATCCCTATACCTTGGATATACTATTGAAGAAATTTAACTGACTTTCAATATCGCAAAAATTAGACCCATATTTTTAAACGTAAAATGTGTATAATAAAGCACAATCCATGCTTCTAATTCAACTTCACTAATATCTATCGAATTAACATAGGTTCACTAATATCTATCTCAAGTCTCTCCCTCCTACCCCTCCCTCCTCTACCCTCAACTCCTATAACCCTCAAATCACTCACCATCTTCCCATTCACCTCAAGTCTCCTCCTGCCCACCTCTAGCCTCTACCCTTAAACCATACCCCATCTCTCCCACTCCCCCTTCTCTCTCTCTCAAGTCTCTCCTCATACCACCTCTCCTCTCTCCTCTACCCTTAACCTTAAACCCTAAACCCTTGTACACCCTACCTTTATCTCTCTCCCACCCCCCACTCTCTCAAGTCTCTCCCTCATACCCTCTCCCTCTCCCCACCTTAACCCTTAAACTAGGTAAAACTTCTACTCCCTACCCTCTATCTCTCTCCCACTCCCCCTTCTCTCTCTTGAAAGTCTCTCCCTCCTACCCACTCTCCCTCTCGAGCTCCTCTACCCTTCACCCTTAAACCCTACCCTTTATCTCTCTCCCACCCCCCACTCTCTCTCTCAAGTCTCTCCTCCCACCCCTCTCCTCTCTCCCTCTACCCTAAACCCTTAAACCCTACCCTTATCTCTCCCACTCCCCCTTCTCTCTCTCAAGTCTCTCCCTCCTACCCCCTCTCCCTCTCTCCCCTCTACCCTTAACCCTTAAACCCTAAACCATTGTACACCCCCTACCCTTATCTCTCCCCACTCTCCCCCCCTCTCTCAAGTCTCCCTCCCACCCCTCTCCTCTCCCCTCACTCTAAACCCTTAAACCCTACCCTTTATCTCTCTCCCACTCCCCCTCTCTCTCTCAAGTCTCTCCTCTCACCCCTCTCCCCTACCCTAACTCCTTGGGGTAAACCCTAAACCTTTGTACACACCCCTCTACCCTTTATCTCTCTCCCACCCCTCTCTCTCAAGTCTCCATCCCACCCTCTCCTCTCTCCCCTCTACCCTAAACCCTTAAACCTTACCATCTCTCCCACTCCCTCTCTCTCAAGTCTCCCTCCTACCCTCCCTCTCTCTCTCCCTCTACCCTTAACCCTAAACCCTAAAACCTTTGTACACCTTACCTTATCTCTCCCACTCCTCCCTCCTACCCTCTACCCTTAACCCTTAAACCTAAACCCTACTCCCTACCCTTTATCTCTCTCCCACTCCCCCCCTCTCTCTCTCTCTCTCAAGTCTCTCCCTCCTACCCACTCTCCCTCTTGAGCTCCTCTACCCTTTACCATTCAACCCTAGGACCCCCTACCCTTTATCTCTCTCCCACTCCCCTTCTCTCTCTCTCAAGTCTCTCCCTCTCACACCTCTCCTCTCTCCCTCACCCTAACCTTAAACCCTAAACCCTTATACCCCTACCCTTTATCTCTCTCCCACTCCCCCCTCTCTCTCTCTTTGAAGTATCTCCCTCCTACCCCCACTCTCCCTTTCTCTCCCACTCCCTCCATATCTCTCTCTCAAGTCATAATTTAAAACGAATATCATTTATATTTATATTAATATTAAAAATTAATTTTTAATAGAGGGGGTTCGACCGATCATGTTTAGAATGTTCGACTGAACCCCATTCAAATCTATTTTTTTTATTGTATGTTAAATGGGTTCGGGTGAACCATGGTTCGGTTAAACCCCCATTCGACCAAACATTATTTTTTTGTTCGACCGAACAGTTGTTTGACCGAACCCACTTATTTTCACCCACATCCTCTTAGGCACCAAAATTGCTTAGAATTTTGTAGTTCAAAGCTCGATTTGAGAATGAAAATGGAGGAGATCTCAAAAACCCAACTGGTATCAGGTTTCCCTCAAAACAAGCTATCCAATGAATATAATTTTAATATGGTTTGATTATATTATCTTCTTTTTTTTAAGTTTTATTAAATATAGGTTTTTCACCGAAAACAAAACTCTTTGTTCTACACACGAAGAAAAATAGAAGATTATCAAAAAATAAAAATAAAAAAAATGAGTGCACCAGATATTGGAGTCCTTGATCCAACAAAAAAAAAAAGAATTTCAATACATACAGTAAAAGTTATGCGTTATACGGTCGCGTTATGTCTGAATTGTAATTGATTTGACTTTGAAACTTGATTAAAGAAAAAATATTCAATAAAAACTATCTAACCAAGTGGAAGCACAAGATATCAAAGTTACAAATCTAAATTCGAAAGAATTAGAATTTTATCTTTCAAGGAAAAAATTTATGTGTTATATGGTGTGCATCACTTTTTAAAAATGTTTTTTTTTTTAAACCAATTTTCATGGCAGATGGAAAAAGAAGTGCAATCTGATTCCAAAATTTTTGTAAAAATATTTTTAGAATCTATAGACAAAATGTGACAAGACTCTAGTTTGAATCATCTTCAAATTCCTCATGGTTTAACCGCTATAGGTGCTTGAATGTGAAGATTTAGTTTTTAAAAAAAAAGTCAGTGTCTAGTTTGGCCAAAAATTGTAAACCACTATTGTGGGATCACCCCTACATTTAGCCCCCACTTTAGTGAGAGGAGGAACTTTCTTCAAACTCACACTAAAGTAGAAAAAATCACATCAAGAGGGGTCCAAATGTACCAATGCTAGTAGGATAGGATGACAATGATCAAGAGGGTTGTGCAAGTCCCCAAGATCAAGATCCTATGCCAAACCAACATAGGCACAAAAGAACACACATGTAAATAATGTAAGGAGCAACAAAAAGGAACAAGCATACACATCCAAAGACATAAAGTAGAAAGAAAGAAAAGAAAAATTAAAAAAGGGGTGGATCAAGCCTCGACTGTTTGTCACACACGATGTGGATCAGATCTAAGTTGTTTGTCCAAAGAAGTTTACAAGTGGAACATGATGTCCACTATGAAAACCAAATGCACTCTCACAAGGGCTAGTGGAACCTCAAGTCGTCCACTAAGTGAGCCCCTAGAGACACATATGCACACGACTGGTATGTGCTCACACAGACAAGCAAGTGGCTATGGGAAAGTTATGCCTAAGTTTGGCTCCCATATGTTAACTATACCAAAGCTATACCTCTTGATAACATTGATAAGGTGCCACACAACATGAATAGCAGAAATCCATGAGGCAAGAAAAACTTTGTATGCTTGACACCCATGAACAAACAAGATGGCACCACATGCAAACAAAGTGTGTTATGCAAGGTGGCCATTTAATAGATATTGTAAATGAAAAATAGTGTAAGGTACATGTTCAAAGGAGTTTTTCTTTGTTCATATAAGGTCTTAACTTAGGAAATAGTGTGCCTAATGTCTCCAAGAGAGGACCAATCAAAGAATAGAAACAATACAAAAAGAGAGAGACACATCAAATGAAATAGTACAGGGGATCACATTACAAACATGCAAACACATAAAAGAAACATGAAATAGAAAAGGAAAAGAGAAAATACTAGTAAGGCACATGCGATTCAACCTCTAGCAGGTCGTCCACATCCCAATCTTGTTCATCGTATATGGAAGGAAGACAACTAGCCAAAGGGACAACAACGAGTGCAATTTTAGGGAAAGGTTATCTAGTTATTTTCCCCACTGTGTGCAAGACAAGAATGAATTTAGATAGGTGGTGAGAAAGAGCTCCTTGCATTTTGAAATGATTTGCAATGAATGCAAAGCATGTAATAGTGAGCATATTATTATCCTAAAACTATTACATGGCAAGGAGTAGAATGTACCCTTTTGAGGGACTATCTCTATGATATCAAAAAAATTAAATATTTGTTTTAAAGAGTGACACTCATTAGTATTGTGTCCAAAAACTCTATAATATCTACAATGAGATGTGTTTATGTTCTTAGGATTTGGATGTCGATTTTATCTCATGAGTGGTAATGTCATAAGTCCTTAACTTAGAAGTATGTATAAGGTTCTTTTAGTTTCAAATGATAGACAAGAGAATTGTAGTTTCTTTATTTTATAAGCCCTTTGTTGCTTGCTAGATTCACCAACTTCTCTAGGATGGTATAGAGAAGGAGGACCTGAAATGAATTTTTCATCTTTTCTAGGCATTGGTTGTTCATTAGGAAGGAGGACACTTATGTCGGGAGAAGGATCTTGATATCCTAACCCTTTGGTATCTTCAGTTGGTATTTTTTCTAAACGTTGATGAATTTCACGTTCACTTGTTGTATCACATCCTTGTTTGCTTAATATCGTGAATCATTTTCCATATTTTTCTTCTAGGTTAATGGGAGTGTTGGTCACTTTGTTAACATAGGATTTATGCACTTGATTAGAGGAACTAGCACTACTGATTGCAGGGGGTTTAGGTTTATCTTGTGATTCATTTTTATGATGTAAAATTCCAAACATCTCAGGTGGTGGGATGTTAGGGGGTGTTGGTTGTTTCATGGAAGGATAAAAGGATGCATTAGTCTCAAGGTTGTTAAGGCAATCATTTATGAAGTGGTTCATGCTATCATCATCTCCTCCAATTATGTCAACACCATAAGGAGCACATGCATTAGGAGTTGATTGAGCATGAATGTGTTCAATTCCATTAGGGTCATTTCCAAAAGCACAAATTGAAACATCCAATAATGATTTCAAGGATGTATCCAAAGCTTACCAAAGCACATATCCATGATGAAATGTAATGTAATAACCTAGAATGAAATGTGTAAATGAAAATTTGAAATTAACTAATGTACAAAATGAACCAAATGAAGCTAGATGAAATGAAATGAATGAAATAGAAACTTAGTAAGCTAGAACAAAAATCTAACAACAACACATAGAAGCATAGAAACAAGGTTTTCAATTTTGTAAAATGCAGTTTCAGGTTTGACAAGAGACTAAATCACCTAGAGGGGTGTATGAGTCCCAATTAGGGTTTTTTAAAGGTTTAAATGTTGAAAAATAGTCAACACAGAATTCACATAACTCAAGTAAAACAACTTGTATTGGGACTAAATAACCTAGAGGGGTGTATGAGTCCCAAATTAGGGTTTTTGTACTAAATTCAGTAAATTCTAAGTGAATTTTAGGTTTTCTAGTTTTTATGATGTCTTTACTATGTGCAATTACAGATTTCAAATGAAATTTAATGATGCAATATGCAAAAATGCAACCTATATGCACTTTCACTAATGCAAGATTTAGAAGCCCTAAATGCAAGATCTAATGAAAATTTAATGTAAGCTAGATCTAGGACTAAAAGACACTCCAAATCATAAATAAGGTGTTTAAAGGACAAGTTCAACCAAATTAAAATGAAGAAAATAGGGGTGTGCTCCACCTATTAGGAGATGGAACACCCACAAGGGGCCCCTATTTTACTTTATTTCACTCAAGGAAACCCTAAAGATTTCAATCCAAAATTCCAAGTGAGAGAAGGGATCTTCTATAAGGTATCCTAAGGTGTGATTAAATACTAAGGGGGTTCACCACTAAGAAAAGGATTACAAAGAAAGAGATGCAAATGTGCAAATGTAACTAGGTAACCTAGGAAGTAAAACTCAAAATCAAAAGAATGAACAAAGGTGCACCTAGAAAGCTGAAGATGTCTAAAACTAGATCTAAAATCCCAAAATTCTACTTTTGATGCAAACTGGGACTCATATTCTAGTTGGGCCGATTTAGTCCCAGTTTAGGGTTTCGGGCTGAATTCAGAATTTGCAACTAGTAAACCAAGATCTACATAAAGTGTTTGAAAACTAGTCTACTGGGACTCATACACCAAAAGTGATGATTTAGTCCTAGTATTAGGGTTGATCAAAAACTTTTATATCCTCTAGTGATCTACTGTAGCTTCTCTCCTTCTAGATCTCCGAGTCTGAAAGCTTGAATTTGGCCTGTAGGTGACTTTATGTGATCTCGCAAGAAAGGTGACAACTTTTCAAATTTGACAACTTTCTCCAATCTTGTTATTCAATGGATCTTCAACCTAGATCTACAAATCACACATCAAAGAGAGGGAAAAATGATTTTTTGTTAGTGGATAGGGGTTTTCCTTGGTCAAACCCTATTTTCATAATCAAACCTTGCATTAAAATGAAATAGAATGAAGGAATGATGAATGAACAAATAAGATATGTTGCAAATCACCAAACCCTTGTAACAAAGGCTGAAAAATTGTATGAAATGGATAGAATGAATGTATATCTTGGCTCTTGATTGAATGTTATGGATCTTGACTTGGATTCTTGCTTCAATCATGAAAACCTACATCACAAATGTTAGCTCAAAAACACACATGATGCATAATGACTTTGAAATGATGCTTGATTATTGAATATAGCTCCAAAATACTTGATAATTAGCTCTTAAATGCTCTTGAATTGATAGAATTCTTGGATTATTAGATCACACTTGATCATGAAAATTGTTAGGAGAAAATATATGAATTCACCTTGTATTTATACTTTTTTATGCCAAATTTTCTGAAATTACAACACTACAAGTTGACATCAGATCTAGGAGAATAAAATCCCACCAAGAATTTGAATTTAAAATAGGTCTAAGATAAGTGGGACTCATTTCCCAGTTGGGGTGTATGATTCACAGTAGGCTAAGCTTGGGACACAAATTTCAAGAAATGTTAAGTTCACTGCTAAATTTAGGTTCATGCCCTAAAATTTAGGTGGGACCCATATGCCCAAGGTGGCGTATGAGTCTTAGATCACTAAATCTGAGACAAAAAACCTAGAAACCATTAGATTATGATCGGTCACTAGATATGTGTCAGGATTATCCTCATAAATATGCATTAAATAAGGCTTGTGAATGCAAAATATGACCAAATAAGGCATAAAGAAGCCCAATTTTAGAAGGGAGGGGCCAAAAAAGTCTAAAAATGTAGAGGGAAACATTTTTCTACACTACAAGAAGAATCCTAAGAATGATTCTCCTAGGTACCTTGAGTAGAAGGGATTGTTCCATGATGATGCCTATGAGAAGGCAATAAACCCCTAGAGGAAGAGAGAGATAGAAGAGATTTGCTCATCACATAAGGGGCATTTCTCTAATGGTCGATGAGCACCTATAAGTGGTAAAAATCAAGTGAAAATTATTTACTTTCACTTGATTCCACAATAATAATTAGAACATATCATATCTTTAGAGAAAAACAAAATATTTCAATCAACAAAATAATTGGCAAAAATAGTTCAATTTCTATGTTTCCATATGTTGAAGAGAAAATCCAACTTGAAAGAATACCAAATTTGGTTGAAGTTTTTAGATATGTGAGGAAAATCCTATAAAATAATCATGTTCCATGAAAAAGGTTGTAGTATAAAGGCCTTTAAAAAAATCATAGAGTCGGGTCAAAGAATTCTAGGCTCTAGTCCTATAACCAAAAAAGATGCTTAAAATATTCTGGTTGCCCACAAAATGTGCAATGGGGGTTTAGAACTCCCAAATCAGATAACTTGAAGATAATAGGGATTCCTTGGAAAATAATAGATTGAGCTAGGTGAGCCAATTTGGGCTCTAGAATAGCTGAACAAATGGTATAAAATTTGTGTTGCCAAACTAGAACTGGTGATTGCAAATATCATCATTTATTCAAAATAGGAATTGTGGGAGAGTGGGAGAGAGCCAAATATATCCTTTCCATGTCTTATAATTTTAAAAAATGGTGTTTGGACACCATTTCCAATATTTTCACCAAGGCCTGAAAGAATTGATACTAATTTTGTGAACCATATTAGCTAGAATTGCCCCCATGACTATATGAAATTTTTTAAGATCTTCATTAGAAAAGGTGAATCTTGGAATTAGCTTTATTTCATTATACAAGACAAATTAAAGCTCTAGAGAAGTGGTCTGACTAAGTTTGAATTCCTTTCTTATCAAATCTCATGGAATTGATCTTGACATAGAATTACTAGTGGGCAACCATAATCTTACAAAATTCAGAAGCACCAAATATTCTACCAGTTGATGGAAATCACATTAAGGAATCTAGAAAAATTCTAGAGAAGTCAAGGCTTCATGGCTTCCCAAGATTTCTAAATACCTTTTATCATAAAATTTACTTGGATTTGTGTCATGTTCTTGATGGTGGGAAGGGTTTATAGCCCAATCTCCTTCAAAGAAGGCCATCCTTAAGGATGGCTAAAGGTAATGTCGTGCCACACAATAATTTTTAAATATTCATCACCATGAAGGGAACATATGATCCACTTAGTGCAAAGATTCAAACCCTATTACTAGGTGGATACAAGCCCCAAACCTCCAAAATACCAAGGGAGGCAGCAAAACTTACAAGCCACCCTATGAAATCTTTTGCGATTTTCTAAAAGATGAACAATGAAAATCATGAAGAAGTTTTTCCACTTTCATGTATGAGTCCTAAGTCTAAGGATACCAACTTAAGGAATAATAAATAGTACTATCTATAATAATCTTTGAAGAAACCTAAAATTTATCCATCAAACAAAGGGTTTTGGTGATCTATTTGACCAATTTGTTTTCAATTTTTCTAATAGTATCATTCTAGAAGGATACCTATGAGGCCTAGAAGGTGAAGGGGATTTCCAAGAATCTAAAAAGATATCTATGGGTATGTGCAGGATCATCATGGAAAAAATAGGCCCTTAAGTGGCAAAAAATTGAGAAAAATCAAAGTTAGGCAACTTCACATAAAAATTTGAATAAGTTATCTATATTATTTCAAATATATGTAAGAATAAAATTTGTAGAAAATTGAATGTAGTTTATAAACTACTAGGTTTGTTTAAAAAATAAAAAAATCTATTTGGTGAAAATTTGAAATTTCAATGCAATAGTACTTAAATTTTAGGGAAAACATAAGAAGTAGGTGTCTGTCTGACCACCCTAACTACAATAAAATGATAATTATTTTTTATAAGATTTTACATATAAGTAGAGGACTCATGTCCCGATGTGTGGCATATTTTTTGTAATTTTTTTCTAAGTAGATAATTAATTATGAATTTTTTATTACAACTTTTAAAAAATTAAAAAAACTCGTATGTCTGACCACCTTAACTTGGTCAAAACTCGATGAAATTCATTTTTTTCTTTTTTTAATCCTATCGTATGCAAATCATAGAATGCGATGCATGTTTTGGATTCAAAAAATGTGATACCGTTTGAAAACTATAGATTTTTTTCAATCAGCCTATCAATTAAGACTTTAATCATAATTTGAATAGAAAATGAATAATAATTACTTATCAAATTCAAAGTAAAACATAATTTATATTGGTGGAAAGTTGAGAATCTCCTTTAAAAACCCTTTTTGTTTCATCAATTTTGGATATAAAAAATTTGTTAGCCACATACCCAGCATATTGCCACTTTTTGGCCCATCATGATCCTGCACATACCCCTATGAACAATCAGGTATGTGGAGGATCATCATGGAAAAAACAGGCCCTTAAGTGGCAAAAAATTCAGAAAAATCAGTGTTAGGCAACTTGACGTAAAAATTTGAATAAGTTATCTATATTCTTTCAAAAATATGTAAGAATAGAATATGTAGAAAATTGAATGTAGTTTCTAAACTACTAGGTTTATTTAAAAATAAATAAAATCTATTTGGTGAAATTTTGAAATTTCAATGCAATAGTACTTAAATTTCAGGGAAAAAATAATAAGTAGGTGTCGGTCTGACCACCCTAACCATAATAAAATGATAATATTTTTTTATAATATTTTACATATAAGTAGAGGACTCATGTCCAGATGTGATGCATATTTTTTTGGAGTTTTTTTCCAAGTAAATAATTAATTATGAATTTTTTATTACAACTTTTAAAAAATATAAAAACTTGTATGTCTGACCACCTTAACTTGGTCAAAACTTCATGAAATTTAATTTTTCTTTTTTTAATCCTATAGTATATAAAGCATAGAATGTGACACATTTTTTGGATTCAAAAACTATGATACCATTTGAAAGTTATAGATGTTTTTCAATCAACCTATTGATAAGGACTTTAGTCATAATTCTAATAGAAAATGAATAATAATTATTTATTAAATTCAAATTAAAGAAAAATTTATATTGGTGGAAATCTAAGAATCTCTTATAAAAACCCTTTTCGTTTCATCAATTTTGGGTAAAAAAAAGTCATCAGCCACATACCCTACAAATACCCATAATATTGCCACTTTTTGGCCCATCATGATCCTGCACATACCCAATCTATTTCTAATTGTAGGAGTTGATCTAGGAAGGTGGGAGGAGGAAGAATCCCATTGTTCACTAGATAATAGAACAAGAATCCTTGCAAAAAATATCTATTCACTTAAGGGCCTATTTGATGAATCATCTACAAAGTATCCATTAGTAAGTTGAGTTGAAGAATTAGGAAGATCTTTGGAAAAATTACTTAATTATTTGAAAATGATATGAAAAAATAATATTTAAATTATGAATAGGAATAAATCAGATGAGATGATCAATGGAATTCAATAGAAAATTAATCAATAAAACCCTACATTTAATTTTTAAATTAGACCCATTACCAATAGAACGTGTACAATCATAAAATGAATGTAATCAAAATATCATAAATCAAATCAAACTAATCAAACCTACTTTACCTCACCCAAAGATGCCTAGCCTTACTCCATTGTCAAAAGTATAATAATTGTGTTGTTTTATATTATATGTGTATTGCTCATAAAGTTAGCATAACCTTATTGTGAAAAAAAAAATGGTGATGATACACAATATGAATTTGGACATAAATATAGGTATTGAATAATGAAAAACTGTTTCTTATGACAACTTGTAAGAGGGTGTAATGTTATGTAAGAGACCATGTTTAGCATGTAAGGGGTCAAATGGATTTTTACCATGGTAATGTTTTATGGTTGTATTTTGTGCTCCCATG
The DNA here is from genome assembly GCA_007258455.2 of Sequoia sempervirens. Lineage (NCBI taxonomy): Eukaryota > Viridiplantae > Streptophyta > Pinopsida > Cupressales > Cupressaceae > Sequoia > Sequoia sempervirens. The sequence goes on along the minus strand of VDFB02377174.1, from coordinate 89,302 downwards.
AGTCTATATATTGAGGGGTTGAGATGGAGACATTATGAGATGTTTTATAGGTGCACAAATGCTGCTAGATTGGAGTCCAGATTAAGGAAATTCTATGTATTGTAATATCTTTGAAGAATAATACATATTTTCCCTCTTTTCTTGGTGGATTTTTTCACCTGAAAGGGTTTTCTCCATGTATTTAAATCCTCATGTTATGTGTATGGCTCTTGAGTTTTGTGATTTATTTGTAGTTTAAATCATTTATATATTACTTTCTACAAATTTATATTTTAGATTGGCAAGTTAAATTAGGGCTGATGCAAGAAGTTGGGTCCACAAAAAGCTCAAAAAGTGGAAGTGTTAAATTGTTGTTTTTCAAAACATTTCACACTTGGACTGAAAATTTGAGGCACTTACACAATGAATATTAAAAAATGTCACTAATATGAAATTTATAATTTTAAATATAGTTTCCAAATATGTAATTTAGTCAAATACCCAAATGATAGAAATTGAATTTTGATAGGGATGTATAAAAACCACTTTTTAAAAGTTATTTTTTTTTACTATCCCATGCACATGTACGAACACCACTTTTTGACCCAAATATTTTTTTTTGCTAATTCCTTTTGGGGAAAGATATCTAACAACATGAAGATTGATGAGGATATTTTTTTGTAATTTTTTTCTAAATATTTTTTCTTATTGAATCTTTATTCGCATTAATTGTTGATTTTAAAAATCAACATGTATGGAAAACACAATTGGACCTAAACTAAACATGTTTTGAATCTTTTTCTTTTCATTGTGTAGATAATTGTTTGAAGATTGATGCCATATAATTTTTTTTACAAGAAAATTAACCAAAAAAATTTATTGAATAATAAAAAAAGTCTGATATTTCAAGTTTATGGACTAGTTTTCTTAGAAATTAATTAAAAAATAACAAATATAATCCAATATTAAAAAAAAAATTATATATTTGAAACTAGACATCGTGTTTTCTAATGGGTTTTAATTTCATAGATTGATTCAGAAAAAAGGTTCATCAACCATATTGCCAAAGTTGGACATTTCTCTTGAACTTTCCTTAGTGTTTTAGTTGCAGGTCAAAGGCTAAGGGTTGAGTTGCCAAGCATTTCACGAGCCTAAAATTGAGGCATCATGTGGGTTGGGGATTCAAAATTTTAAAAATATGTACGCATTTTTAAAAAATACGTACACGTTAAAAAATGCATACGTGTTCTTTACTTGCATGATTATTTAAAAAATTAAATACTTTTTAGAAACGTGTACGCATTTTGCATTACAAAACATATACACATTTCTAAAAGGTATTTAATTTTATAAATAAATTACTTGTACGTGTTATAAAACATGTACATGTTATATAATGCATGCGTGTTATAATGCATATGCATTTTTTAATGCATATGCATTTTTTTAGGTTCGAGTACTCGAAACATAATGCATAAACATTTTTTTAATAATGCGTACGCATTTTCTGTGAGAGTTTTTTTGGTCAAAACTTCTCCTCTTCATGGACCCAACTTCTTGCTTTTACCCATCAAATTTCTATATTGTAATGGTTGGCTAAATTTCTAACATTTGGTATTAGAACTTGGCCAACTTTGTCTATTGGGTGGAAGTGTGGAGGATTTTTGTGCTCCAATGGGAGTTCTATTTTGTAGATTTATGGTTGTAGGAATCATGGGTGCATTCGCATCTTGGTTGGAAATTGAGAAGTTTAATAGATCTAACTATGAGCTATGGGAGTTGAAAATGAAGGGTCTCCTTGAAGAAAGAGATCAATGGGTGGCTGCATCAAATAAAAAGAAACCCAAAAAGATGAGTACGGTTGGGTGAGATTTATCAAGCCAAGATCCTTGTGAACAAAATATATTTGAAAAGAAAAATGCTTTCTCTTAAAATTAAGGTGAATCCATTGTAGAGCATTTAAATTTATTTAATTTGATTTTGAATAAATTAGCATCTAGAGATGTTAAAATTGAGGAAGATGACATATTCCTTATGCTTCTTTGTTCTTTACTTTAGTCATGGGAAAATTATAGCTAACCTCAAAGATCCCAAGATGGATGCACTTGTTCCAATTTTTTTGTCATAGGAAATGGGGAACAAGGCTATGGGTAGCTCAATGAATACTCTCAATGTTAGGGGTACGCCTAAGAAAGAGGGCCAAAGAGAGATCAAGGGCCCAAGGATAAGTCTAGAGGTTGTTCTAAGACTCTTGGAAAGATGAACAAAGTAAAGTGTTGAAATTGTGGGAAAAGTGGACATGTGAAGGAGTGCAAAAATAAAAAGAAAAGTCCTCCAATGCAGGTGATAAAGTTTTACTTTATGCTTGTAATATCAACTCTAATGAACATTGGTTGGTTGAATCAAGATGCTCATGGGTAGGTGCAAGAAGTTGGGTCCACAAAATATTCAAAAAATTGAAGTGATTTTCTTGATTTTTAGAATTTGTCATAGTTGGACTTAAAATTTGAAGCACTTACACATTGAATCTTTAAAAAGTTCAGTAATATGAAATTTAGAATTTTGAGTTTAGTTTTCAAATATGTAATTTATTCTAATACCCAGATGATACAAAGTAATTTTTAATATGCATATATAAAAACCACTTTTTACAAGTCACTTTTTTAAGACCATATCATGCATGTGTACGAACATCATAATTTGACATAAATAAAAATATTTTTCTAATTCCTTTTGGTGAAAGATGTATATTATGATGAAAATTGATGAGAATATTTTTTATACTTTTTTTCATAATATTTTTTATTTATTAATTTTTTATTGACCTTAATTGCTAGTTTTTAAAACCCTTGTGTACAGACACGATAACTTGAGTTAAACTTATCATTTTTTGAATTTTCTTTTTTTCATTGTGTAAAGAATTATTTATAGATTGATGTCATATAATTGTTTTAATAGGAAAATTAACAAATTAAAAGTTATTAAAAAAAATTGAAAACTTGACATTTCGAGTTTATAGACATGTTTCCTCATAAATTGATCAAAAAATAGAAAAAATAATCAAATAATTTAAAAAATTACATATTTTACAACTAGATATTGACATATATAATGGGTTTTAATTTCGCAAATTAAAAAAAAAAAAAAACTCATTAGCTATATTGTCAAAGTTACTTTTTTTCTCTTGAAATTTCCATGACCTTGTACTTGCAAGTCTAAGTCTAAGTGTTGGGTTATCATGGCTTTATTGAGCCTAAATCCAAATGAAAAATATGTCTTGTGAGTTTAAAACCTTTTGGAATAAGTACCCACTTCAAAATGGGTACCTATTCTAATAAATGAATGAGTATTTGTTTTAAAGCTGAAACTGACACTTCCCCTTAATGTGGACCCAACTTCTTGCACTTACCTTCATATCCTATGACTCCTCATAAGGATTGGTTTTCCACATATGAGAGATATGATAGATGTAATGTCTACCATGGGAACAACACTACATATCCAATTGTTGGATGGAAAAAGGTATTGTTGTGTTTCAGTGATGGGAGGATTAAAACCTTCCCTAGTGTTTTACATATTCCTGGATTAACTAGAAATTTTATTTTAGTTTCGAAGTTGAACGATTTGGGAATGCATGTAACATTTGATAAATGTAGTTGCAGATTGGTGAGAGGAATCTTGGTGGTAGCAAGGGAAAATTGGATGGGAACTTTATTTAAGCTTGATTCTACTACTATTTGGAAGTCCACCTATGTGGCTGAAAATTTTGAAAATTCATGTATATTGTGGCATCATAGATTGGGCCACATAAGTAAAAATATTTTAAAAACTAGTATGAACAAAAATTTATTGGATAGTTTATCTTATTTTGATGAGCATTTTGATTTCTATGAGCATTGTCTGTTTGGAAAATAGAACAAAGCATCTTTTCCTTTAGAAAGTAATAAAGCAAAAGAGAAATTAGAAATTATTCATACAAATGTGTTTGGTCCTATGGATAATGATTCTATTGGAAAATCCCGTTATTTTGTGACCTTCATTGATGATGTATCTAACTTTACATGGATTTACTATATGAAAAATAAATCTGAATTTTTCACTAAGTTCAAAGAATTTAAAGTCTTAGAAAACAACTGATCAGGATTGAAAATAAAAGGATTATGATCAAATAATGGAAGGAAATATTTCTCTAAGGAATTTGATGAGTTTTGTAAGCATGTAGGTATCATAAGACAAACTAAAACTCCTTATACACCACAATAGAAAGGTATTGCAAAAATGAACCAAACTATTATGGAAAGAGCTAGAAGCATGTTAAGTGATGCATAGTTGGATAAATGTTTTTGTGTAATATCCCGCTACGTAACCCTGAAGGGTAAGAGCCAAAAGAGGACAAGATAATTTTTTTTTTATAACATAAAGAATAACTTACACATAATGCAGTTGCTAATACGATATATCGACAACAAACATAGCCAAGCATGGCCAAAAGCACAACCCAAAGGAGAGGACTAATCCACTCTCTAGAGAAAATCCAAACAGGAGCAATTAAGATAGCTCCAGAAATTTTGCTCTGGAACCCCTTGCTATGGAACTTCCTGCTATGGAACTTCCTGCTCTAGAACTTCCTGCTCTAAAACTTCTTGCTCTGGAACCTTCTATAGACTAAACATGAAGGAGATATACAACCAACGCTCTAATTTTTGCATGAAAACTTTGGAAAGAAAATCCATAATAATCATCATAGTACAAACGAGTCTGATACCAACACCAAAACGCGTAAGCCAAATATAAAACATTACATTTCTTATCATAAATTATATGATTACATCTTCTCTCTCAAGAGAGTACAATGTACACATAAAGGAATATGCATGAATACAATGGCACAGCCAATAAGAAGATACATCAACATATAAGAAAATTACAAGAATGATCAGCTCCATTTGGTGCTCTAATAACTTGTACACCGGTCCCCCAATGGCGGTGGCAACACCTCCCAACCATGTGGACTCAAAAGAGGCCACCCCACTGTGCTCAGAGGTAGTCACAAGGCCCAAGCATAAAAACAAGGCAAGGGTAGCATATAGCCAACACTCACATCAGACACGGAGCAAACATGGAATACAAGGCATTAAAGTCAATATCACAATATGAAGATGCTCATACAATAAGATGTCGGGTACTACTCAATACTCCTAAGGTACACTGTACTAGAGTGTTGAACATAAGGAATGCCATCATGTGTGCTCGAAGGGATGGCACCACATGAAAACATGTACACATCTCATACAGATGAGGAAAAACTCAATCATGCCCAAATCAACACCATGGATAGGCCTTCTCGAGTGCATCCTTAGCCCTTACAAGTGCTCAAGGCCATGCACGAGGACTCATTGTCTTATAATTGTTTTACCCCATCTCGTTTGACCAAATGGGGAACCAAAAGAAAATATGAAACAATGAAAATCCACTAAAATCCATCATAAAATCCATTTAAAACAACCAAGCAAACATTTTTGTGAAATCACTCAAACAACTTATCACATACGTCAATGAGTGGCTCAAATGCCATCCAACATTCATCCTTAACTTAATAACAAAACAAAATCACATAATCAGTATTAGCATCATTAAATCATCTCAAAAACCACTAATTGACCATGTACAAAACACGATTTCGGCTGTTGTTCATACGCATGAGAAAGAGGCATAGAAATTTCATAAAAAGATAAAAGTGCCCAGATCTAAATTGAACAACAAACCAGTTCATCTTTTGATGTTCCTAGATGGATTCCATCTTTAATTTTTTATTTTAAGACCTGAAATAAGGTGTACAGAAAACGTCATTTTAAGCATGGGTGGGAAAAAATAAGAAAATGAAACTGCCTGGATTAAAAATCAGACAAAGACCTAGTTGAGATATGGGAATTTCTACATGGAATCCAACTTTATTTTACATTTTGAACAGGTGGGTAAAGAGCAGCAAATAAAAACGTCATTCAATAAGAAGGCACAAGTTTTTCCAAAAATGAAATTGCCCAAAATTAAAATCTGCAAAAGACTCGGTTGAGATCTTGACATTTCTACATGAAATCCACCCTTGAAATTTTTTTTTATCAAGTGGGTAATGAGCAGCAAAGAAAAACATTTTTTTACAATTTAAGCAAAAAGAGAAATGGAATGAAAGTGCCCAGAAATCTATTTTTGCAACAACTCATTTTAGATTTAACTATTTCTAGTTGAATTCCACCTTTGTTTCATAGTTTCAGATAGGAGAATGGATTTAATTTAGAACAACATTGACAATGAAACAAGCTGAAAATACATAGTCAAGTCTGCCATAAAGAAAGCTACAGGGCAGGAACTCAAATCTAAATCAAACATTGTCCATCCCCAAAATATTCAGAAAATAGAATAGAAGAATAAACCTTCCATAAGGAAATGCAAAACTTACCATTCCCAAGCTAAAACAAATCCAATACCACCAAAAATTCAAGGGATACCCGAACTGCAGAAAAATACCTTATTGTTTCCCCAAATTTGAAAAGAAAGATTGCTTTGAATATAAGGTGCGGTTGGGTTCCAAAATAGGACAACTAGGAGGAAATGGTATGCCGAATTCAAGAATCCAATACCCAAAAATTTATTCCCAGAAAATCTACATGTTCCTTCCCAAAACTCAGCTGCCCAAATTGTGGGGTTTTCTCCTCTTTCCCAAAAATAGAAATTTTCTTCTCCAAAAATATAACTCTCCCCAAAACAAAATGAATAAATGTATATATATCAATGACAAGGCTTCCCAATTACTTTTATCTAAACTCCTCAACACCATAAAAAATGAAAGAAAACATTTAATTAAACAAGCTATTAAATCTTTAAAAAAAAAAATTAATTAAAATCACAAAATAACCAACACTCCCTCTTTCATATAAGAAAATAATAATAATTTAAATCCAAACATTAAAATTCATAAAGCCCCCAAATAAAATTTAAATAAGACTATATAAGAGCTCACAAAAATGATTAATAAAATCATTTAAAAATTTCCAAATGAAATATATCATTCTCTCAAATGATTAATAAAAATCATTTAAAATAACATATTTAAAATCTCATGAAAAAAGAAAACCATTCAAATCTCTTATCAACAAAATACTATAAAATGCCATATTTAAAATCATGTGAAGATGCCAATAAAACCACATCAAGACATTGACAACCAAAATAAATAGCCACATAACAGATTGACAAAAACCAAGGAAAAATACCTCAAAGAGACATATTGGTAAACCACCTACAACTGAAAGGTGCGTAACATACAACTAAAAGGTGCTCTAGACATTGTCGTTAGGTAACCAGATAGTAAGACATCAACAAGGAAACAGTGCCCTAGTAGGGTACAGTGGGATAGGGTAAGGGACATTTGGCCTATGACTACCTCCAATAACCACCATCAGGGAATATGAGTATTCTCAGGCCTGTGGATCTAGTTAGATTCGATACTCAGTACCTACATCACTCCAATCACACATCAAAATACATGTGCATATAACATATATCATATAGTCAAAGAAACATCAATCATCAGGAAGAGGGTCATGATATCATAAGCCTCTCGAATACGAGTGTTACAACATCAGCCCCTTCCTGACAACAATCATACAAAAGCAATGATAACAATATATAAACATATAAGCATGTAAACCAAATTAATGACTAATCATGATAACCTTTTCCCTTATTCATCAATGTCTAATTTCATTATGATAACATTTAACATTTAAAATATTAAATCAAAATCAAAATACTATCGTACCGAGGCTGGAGTTAGAGAGGTGTTACATCCTCCCTCCCTAAGATTTGACTTACTCCTAGAAGTCATGTAAACTTAATATCCATCCATGTCACACATTAGTACTCATAATCTATTAATCAACATTTAAATATTGTACTTCTTTCCAAAGATAAGAAATATAATATACATCATTCATCACTAAATGAAATAGGAGGGACATCCATATATCATTCACCTTTCTAAGAATCACTATCAATATGTTGACATATACCTTATTCATAAGGTCTCAACATGAACAAAATAACATGGTTAATCACGTTAATATCACATGCGTCACACTTCTCAAAATGAACATTTATTTTAACATCCACATTCATTCAAGAATAGATTAAAATACACATTAATTTCCACTAAGAATAAGGTAAATAAGATGCATAAGCACTCAATTCTTTCCAAAACACCATTGTTTGCAACAATATTTGTTTTCTACACACTTCTAATCTCACACATTAGAACATATTTGACATCATTTTCAACAAAATATAACAATTTTACAATTTCTAAAGCATAATAAGCCAACTTTTGAACTTTTCATATGTAACCATATCCAAGATAAAACATGCATTTATACACACATACATACTTACATCACTAGGAATCACATCACAAGGCTGCACAAGGGTCCATCTGGACACTGATAAGTAGCATACTAATCCATGATACAAAAACCATGAGCCAAGAGCCAATATCCATCTCACATAATCCATACCTCACACTCAGTGGTTTGCTGGTGTTAGGCCACACACACACAGTGAGACCATCTAAACAAGACCACAATGACCTCTCTCTTGTTGAATAAGGTGGTTAGCCTCCAAGGGATAGTCATCACACATAGGTGGGTAGTGGGTTCTAGCTGTGTAATAGCCTCACATACCCCCATCCTCAAGGTTCCTTGCGTCTACTTCCTCGTATACACTCAATCGAGTTTGGCTCTCTCGTTCTCGATGAGGAATCACATTACAACACAAGACTAGCATTTGAAAACAAAAAATAGAAACCTAGTTTAACCACCAAAGATCATAAATAATTATCAAATAAGGATTCAATTGCAGCAATAAAGCAAGAAATGCATGCAATTTCAACACTAAATCATATGTAACCATGAGGGCTACGTGCAAATAAGATCACAAGGTATGGCTAAACCATCACAAACAAGATAAATCAAATTTTTTTGGTCCTCACGATCAAAGTGAAAGTCATCAATAACAAAAAAGAAGATTCACAATATTCAAAATGACACAATACATAACTATGTGACTAAACTAGCCACCAAACAAGGAAGGAGGGAACAATGTTTGACTATCGCAATAGCCCCTCATGTGTGGAAAAGTGAGCACACCAACCACATGGCATGAGGTGTACTCCTTGGCTACACCCTGCATCGCATTGTCACACGACATGGACTCACCAAGTGGCCCACGCACTCCTTGGCTATCTGCATGGAATGTGCACCTCAACCACATCCCACATCGCGTCTCAGTGCGGCATGGTCATATGCCAGCCAGAGAAGGCATGTACTAGTTATATGTCGCATTGCAGTGTGTTTGTGGCTCTGCGAAAGTAGGCACATGCAAAACACACCTCGCATAGTGATACCTCATGGAAAGGGCACACACCAGTACTTTCCATAGCCAGAGGTATACATGGCTAGGACATAGCCATATGCCAACTAACCCAAACACTGTCGAGAGAAAACATGAGTGTCCCTCTACAAGTGTACAGGGGCCCATTACGTTCATCGCACAAGTAGGATATCATAACATAATCTCATAGTGCCCCTTCATGCATCTAGGCACATGGCATTATCACCAGCACTATGTCAGAACATCAGTGTGGTGTGGCATCATATCTATGGCATCATGGTAGAACACATGCAGATATGGAATATATAATGCATATATGAGTATAACAATATGGAGCTATTTGAGCCTCACCTCTCATGTGGACGAGGTTGATGCGCTAATGCCAGCTCAATGCCCCTACAAGTGGCCAGGAAATTCCATCTCAACGTCCCTATGGACGACCAAGCAATACTAACAAACCAATGTTGTCCACAAAACTAGGGATAAGGATATCACATATGGATTAAGTACTCTGATCCATCATAAGGGGAAGTAGTGAGTACTTTCCTTGGGATCGGTTGAGCTAAGAACGCTCTGCGCCACAAGATGGGTACGCTGCACACTCTACCCAAGGAACTTTTTGGTTGCTACTACCCCATCATAGATTGAGGGACTAGAAAATCCAAAAGGAGAGATTCTATGAAACTAACTTTTGGCAACTCTTAATTATATATATAAATTTCAACCACACGTAGGTTGGCCCTCAATCGAGTAACAAGCATACAAACACACATAATGGTATGGTTAATACCACACCCCAAATACAACATATCCTCCATGGATAGGTACATAGTCTCACCATCCCATGGGCACACAAAGAAAGTATGGGGTATTCACAACACTCAACATGTGCACTAACACAGGATGTTCAAATAAAAGGGAGTACCTTTTTCCAATTTTCTCTTACCAAAATAAAACCATTATCCACCTCTAATTATGCAAGATCAATACAACTTTCCAAGAACATGTACTCCCAACATCCATTTATCATAGTGCTACATGGAGTAAATCAACAATGCCATAATATCTCTCACATTCACATTCACTATTATTAAGGGGTAAATCACCTTACCACACACATATGTTAACCATATTTATTTCCTATACACAATGCAATATCATTACAATGTTTACTCAAGACAAGGTATGCAACACTATCACTTCAACATACATTTAAAATTTTTCATTTATCATTAACATGCCAATGGTTTTGCTATTCCCTTTTTCTGTAAACTTTTACTTAATGCAAAATGATTTTCTATTTATTTTCATACATGTTTCATGATTAAGAATACAACTTGGGGACTTAGGTCCTTTACCCAAGGTTTGATCTAATAAAATAAATTTTCATGAATGCCTAAACATTTTCTCATAAGAGACAAGCATACAATGGATTTCAATACACCACTCACTCAAAGATATGCATCTTTGTTAAACCAATGAGAAGAGAAAGAAGGAGAGAGATTTACAATTTTGACACAGGAACAAATGCAAACATAGTCTCATCATCACCCAATTCACTTCACACAAATGCATCAATCATATGAGAGCATGCGATAATATCTATGAACTAACAATATGATCATTCATTTTCTATTACCATACTTATAATCTCAATACAATATAACATGGAAAAGCAACTCCAAAACCACATAGGGTCAATCTATCAATCATTAACACAAGGAGGTAAAGCACAAGAAGACATGCACCAGAAACTTTGCATGGTGATGAAAAACAACAAGACTTGAGAAGAGAATATACACAAAAGGAACTTCTTGGCACCCTCAAGGTCAAACAGACCTTCCAACAACATGAACAAAGAAAATAAGCAAGGGTAATTTTATGCGACACATGTCACCTGCCACCCACGAACAAGCTAAGGTCCAACATGCTCACCCGCAACATAGGATAAAGGAAAGTAATCAATATTAACCTTGTGAGACTCTCAACCAAGGGAATCACTCCAATCCCATAGGGTAAGGCAAGACCTAGGAGGTATCATTCCTCCACAACACAAGCCAGGGTTGGAAAAATCAACCCTCTAAAAGGCCATACTAAGGCACTTAAAGCAAGAGTTCCTATGACTATCTTGCCACAACAAGCACTTGGAACACACACATCGGGACACTGCAACCACATGGGCTACAACCACACTCGGGGACCACTCAAGGGTCACAACCCTATACATGACAGAGCCACACATCAAGAAGGATACCAATCAAAACACACTTCTTGGTAGGCTTGAGGATCTAACTAACCCTCACACGAAATCATTCCTCTACAAGACATGCAAGGGGCAGGAAAAAACACTACTTGTTGCCATCCACCACACACAACACACCAAGAAAGTATCAACCATAAGCAGAGATCCCAGTGCTACAACATGGGCTCTACCTCTAACGCTGCCTCTGGCTCTGCCCCTAGGGGCATCCTAAAGGAAACAAGGAACACATCAAAATAGATCATCACAAGGACGGTCTATATACCACACTAAGGCATGAACGCTAGTCTGCAAGACTATGAAAATTAATATAACAAGCTCATGCCACACACACCAAACACAACACAACATAGAAGGCTCAAGTACTCCAGAGCTCCCAATGTGTGAACATGGGCTCTGATACTAGATGTAACATCTTGCTACGCAACCTCGAAGGGTAAGAGCCAAAAGAGGACAAGATAATTTAATTTTTTTTATAACATAAAGAATAACTTACCCATAATGTAGTTGCTAATACAATATATCGACAACAAACATGGCCAAGCATGGCCAAATGCACAACCCAAAGGAGAGGACTAATCCACTCTCTAGAGAAAATCCAAACAGGAGCAATTAAGATAGCTCTAGAACTTCCTACTCCAGAACTTCCTACTATGGAACTTCATGCTCTGGAACCTTCTACTCTGAAACATCCTACTCAAGAACTTCCTACTCCAGAACCTTCTACTTCAGAACTTCCTACTCCAGACTTCTTGCTCCTGAACTTCCTACTCTAGAACATTCTATAGACTAAATATGAAGGAGATATACAACCAAGGGTCTGATTTTTGCATGAAAATTTTGGATAGAAAATCCATAATAATCATTATAGTACAAGCGAGTCCGATACCAACACCAAAACCCGTAAGCCAAATATATAATATTACATTTCTTCTCATTAAATTATATGATTACATATTCTCTCTCAAGAGAGTACAATATACACATAAAGGAATATACATGAATACAATGGCACAACCAATAAGAAGATACATCAACATATAAGGAAAGTACAAGAATGATTAGCTCCATCTGGTGCTCCAATAACCTATACACCAATCCCCCAATGGCAGTGGCAATGCCTCCCAACCATGTGGACTCAAAAGAGGCCACCCCACCGTGCTCGAAGGTAGTCACAAGGACCAAGCATAAAAACAAGGCCAGGTAACATATAGCAAACACTCACATCAGGCACAAAGCAAACATGGAATACAAGGCATTAAATCCAATATCGCAACATGAAGATGCTCATACAATAACATGTCAGGTACTACTCAAAACTCCTAAGGTACAAGGTACTAGAGTGTTGAACAGAAGGAATGTCATCATGTGTGCTTGAAGGGATGGCACCACACGGAAACATGTACACCTCTCATACAGATGAGGAAAATCTCAATCATGCCTAAATCAACGCCATATAGATGGATAGGCCTTCTCAAGTGCATCCTTAGTCTTTACAAGCACTCAAGGCCATGCACGAGGAATCATTGTCTTATAATTGTTTTACCCCATCTCATTTGACCAAACAGAGAACCAAAAAAAAAAATGAAATAATGAAAAGCCACTAAAATCCATCATAAAAACCATTTAAAACAACCAAGCAAACATTGTTGTGAAATCACTCAAACAACTAATCACAAACGCCAACGAGTGGTTCAAATGCCATCCAACATTCATCCTTCACTTAATAACATAACCAAATCACATAATGAGTACTAGCTTCATTAAATCATCTCGAAAAACCACTTTTTAACAATTAAAAACCACTAAGTGATGGTGTACAAAACATGGTTTTGGCTATTGTTCATGCGTATGAGAGAGGGACAGAAATTTCATAAAAAGATAAAAGTGCCTAGATCTAAAATAGGACAACAACCCAGTTCATCTTTTCATGTTCCTAGATGGATACCATCTTGAATTTTTTATTTTAAGACCTAAAATAAGGTGTTGTACAAAAAAATGCCATTTTAAGCATGGCTAGGCAAAAACATGAAAAATGAAACTACCCGGATTAAAAATCGGACAAAGACCCAGTTGAGATATGGGTGTTTCTATAGGGAATCCAAATTTATTTTACATTTTTAACGGTTGGGTAAATAGCAGCAAATAAAAACGTCATTCAACAAGAAGGCACAAATTTTCCCAAAAATGAAAGTGCCCATAATTAAAATCTGCCAAAGACCCAGTTGAGATTTTGGCATTTCTACATGAAATCCACCCTTTAAAATTATTTTTATCAAGTGGGTAATGAGCAACAAAAAAATGTTTTTTACAATTTAAGCAAAAAGAGAAATGAAATGAAAGTGCCCAGAAATCTATTTTTGCAGCAACCCATTTTAGATTTAACTATTTCTAGTTGAATTCCACCTTTGTTTCATAGTTTCGGATAGGAGAATGGATTTATTTTAGAAGAACATTGAAAATGAAACAAGCTAGAAATACACAATCAAGTCTGCCATAAAGAAAACTACAGGGCAGCAACTCAAATCCAAATCAAACATTATCCATCCCAAAAATATTTAGAAAATAGAATAGAAGAATAAACCTTCCATAAGGAAATGCAAAACTTACCTTTCCCAAGCTAAAAAAAATTCAATACCACTAAAAATTCAAGGGATACATGAACTACATAAAAATGCCTCATTGTTTCCCCAAATTTGAAAAGAAAGATTGCTTTGAATAGAAGGTGTGGCTATGTTCCAAAATAGGATAGCAAAGAGGAAATGGCACGCCAAATTCAAGAATCGAATACCCACAATTCTTCCTAGAAAATCTCCATGTTTATTCCCAAAACTCAACTACCCGAATTGTGGGGTTTTCTCCTCTTTCCCCAAAACAAAAATTTTCTTCTCCAAAAAGATAACTCTCCCCAAAACAAAATGAATAAAAGTATATATATCAATGATAAGATTTCCCAATTACTTTTATCTAAACTCCTCAACACCATAAAAAATGAAATTAAACATTTAATTAAACAAGCTATTAAAGCTCCAAAAAAAACAATTAATTAAAATCACAAAAAAACCAACATTCCCTCTTTCATATAAGAAAATAATAATAATTTAAATCTAAAGATTAAAATACATAAATCCCCTAAATAAAATTTAAATAAGACTATAAGAGCTCACAAAAACGATTAATAAAATCATTTAAAAAAATTCAAATGAAATATATCATTCTTTTGAATGATCAATAAAAATCATTTAAAATAACATATTTAAAATCTCGTGAAAAAGAAACCATTCAAATCTCTCATCAATAAAATACTATAAAATGCCATATTTATAATCACGTGAAGATGCCAATAAAACCACATCAAGACACTAACAACCAAAATAAATAGCCACATAACAGATTCACGAAAACCAAGACAAAATATCTCAAAGAGAGATATTGGAAAACCACATACAACTAAAAGGTGTGCCAGACATACGACTGAATGGTGCTCCGGACATTACCGTTAGGTAACTGGACAATAAGACATCAACAAGGAAACATTGCCCTAACAAGGTATAGTGGGCTAGGGTAGGGGACATTTGGCCTATGACTACCTCCAGTAACCACCATCAGGGAATATGAGTATGCTCAGGTCTGTGGATCCAGGTGGAGTTGATACTCAGTACCTGCATCACTCCAATCACACATCAAAGTATATTTGCATATAACATATATCATTTAGTCAAAGCAACATCAATCATCAGGAAGAGTGTCATGATATCGTAAGCCTCTCGAATATGAGTGTTACGATATCATCCCCTTCCTGCTGACAATCATACAAAAGCAATGATAACAATATATAAACATATAAGCATGTAAACTAAAATAATGATTAATCATTATAACCTTTTCCCTTAATCATCAATGTATATTTACATTATGATAACATTTAACATTTAAAATATTAAATCAAAATCAAAATACTATCTTACCCATGCTAGAATTAGAAAGGTGTTACATTTTGGGTAGAACCTGTGTGTACTACTAGTTACTTGATTAATCGATCTCCTTGCGAGGCTCTTAATTCAACACCTTATGAAGTGTGGACAGGTAACAAACCTTCTATTTCAAATTTAAGTTATTTTTGTTGTGAGGCTTTTGATCATGTTCCTAAAGAAAATTGTTCTAAGTTGGATCCTGTTAATTATTTTGCTTGCAATCTTAAATCCTAAGGATAAATACAATGCCTAAACTAGGGGATTAAATGTTTAGGACAAGGAATCTACACTATCAAGAGATTGAAGACAAGAAAATCCAATGAACAAGGCTATGAAATCCTTCTACACTTTGAACTCCACAACACTTAGGAGGGTGCTCCTAATTGTAGGCCTGATTTTAAGATAAACTTATGCCAAGCAAAAAAATATAGAACTATGAAAGTAGATAGTTCTCAGGTATATGAGTGATGGGTATTGTATATTCTACTAGGTTCAAGCATAATCCCATTTGCATTTGAACATTGTTGAGAACACATAACTTATATATCTTCATTTCAAACACATAAGTGGTTAATAGATGAAATTATCTCAAATTCAACCCCTATACTCTTTCAAACACCATGAAGATATAGGAAATAGATAACTTAAAGAACAAAGAAAATAAACATCAAAGTAAAAGGAATTTTAATTGATTTAGATTGTTTCTAAAAATTTCTTAGGCTTTGTGATAGATCAGTGCCTAATCATGTGCCATAGAGTCAAATATAAAATAGCAACAAAGACCCTATCAACAAACTAGATTCAACCAATGGATTTGAAATATGTTAATGCCTTACATTAACAAACCCACTCATATTTCCATAAAGTTCAAATTACCAATCCCACTTGTGCACTCAAAATTATAGTTATCTGATTATAGTGATTTAAATATTTACTTGAAAGAGAAACATGGCCAAACAACACAATCACAGGAAAGTTGTGATGATAAACTCAAATAATTCTTGATATATGAATTCATATAATTAAAAGCATACAAATATGGAGACAACTTCATGAACAATAATTTTTTTTTGCACAAAGTGGTTACCACTTGCTCATAAAATCAAACTATTACAATTTGCATATACTATATATGACTTAGACTCATCACTATTCTACCTTACTCTCTAATTCAAAATTTCAGAACCTTGTACAAATCAAAGGAGAAAAGATATAGAAGAAGGAGAAACCCTAAAACTACATTTGCAGTTGACACCTAGATCCATTCTTCTTTATTGATCTGTAATTGTCTTTGCTTCCTAAAGAATCTTCAATCTGCACCCTAGTTCATGCATTTTGCATTCACTTGCCTTCTAACAAAAAACTATTCCCTTCATGATGACCTTCTTCATTATGCCCTTGTTGCCTTACACTTCACTTGTAAATGCAATTTCATCTTCTTTTGTGTTTGGCTTTTCCCATAAAATAAACCTCCACTTGTAAAAATTAGTTAGCTTGTTGTATCTACTCTTACCATAATGAATTTTTTTTAATCTCCTCTCTATCTTTTCACAACTGAAGAAAACAATTTTCCCATGAAAATCTTTTTATTCTGCCCCTTGATTCCTTTGCAACTGAAAATAATTTTACCAGTGAAAAATCCCTTTCCTAGAAAAGAAGACTTTTGCTTATAAAGCAAATAATTAATTCATTTTACTAGGCTTTAAAACCATTTTTCCCATGCCCACAATACTTGAAATATTTTATTTAAAGTATTTGACATTTAAAGTTTTCCTCTTCACTTTATAATTTTCACTCAACTTTTAGAATGGTAAAAGATTATAAAAATCACTTTATTGGGAAAAATAAAATTTTACCCATGCACTCTTGCTTTGTACCTTATTTTAAAACACTCGCCTTTTAAAATGATGAGGACTCAAATATTTTCCATCAGGCAACATTGAAGCCACCATTTAAAAGAAAATTTTTTAAAATAATTTGTCTGGGCCCACCATGGCCACTCCCTGCCTCCCCACTACTTCTGATGATGACAACAAAACTTTGTGTCAGCTGGCAGGAAAGTCTTCACCTCCTTGCTTACCTATGCATTTCTTGTGACATCATCCCTGGTTCCCATGTGCTGGTAGGGAAGAGTTATTCCTAGTTGAACTTCAAGCCAAATGTATTAAAAATAAAATTTCCTCAAAGAACTTTGATGTATTTTCAATGCCAATGCAAGCTGGGGTCGTTTTTCTGAATGAGAGGGCATTTTGATGGCTGTAGGCATCCAAAAAATGGTCAAAACAACAATGAAAGTGTTCTAAACACGTGTGGATAGGTCCAAGCATCATTTCGAAGGTGAAAAACATCATTTTCAACACATATACAACTTCAAAAATCTGCCCTAAAGACAAAAACGTGAGTGCACTCTTTATTTTCTATGAATTTGAGAAGCAATTACAAGCCATTCATAATGAATCAAAGCAATTTATTTGATTGATGGGCATTGAAAGGAGTAGAAGGGCATTTTTATTGCTGATAAGCATTTAAAAATGATTCAAATGACATCCAAAAATTGCTCAGGCATGACAAAAGTTGCAGACCATTTTTGGAGGCTCAAATCAGCAAATTTTATGAATTTTAATGCTCCAAAAATTTCCACAAGTGTTTAAGTAAGGATGGGAGACATATTCAGCCCTCAAACAATCTTTTGGCAGTCTCAAAAATGCTAAAAAGTGGCTTCCCCACCAGCGCGTGCCTCTTTCAAAACCTCTTCAAGATTTCAGTGGGCTAGCGGGGAAAGGCAATTGGTGAAAAACTTTAAATTAAATTTCATCATAAAACCTTTAAAAATGCATTTCAATTCCCCCACTAACATTTAAAACATTCAAAATGCCTTAAATTTTGCAAAATTTGGAAATTGCAAAGGGGAAAAATCAATTTTCTTGCTAGCAAAATGATGAAAATTTGTTGCTCACAAATGGGAACACTTGAAGCCATTTTTTTTTGTGAGCAATCCTAATTTATTATTTAGAGAAAACTTGTTTTCTCAAAACTTTCATCGCTGAAAGATTTCTATGACCTCCTTTGTAAACTGGCCTAATGGATGCCTTTGTCATGACTAAAATGCATTAAAATAATGTATTAGAGGGCCTCCATTTTTAATGAAAATGGAGTTGGAGATGTTTTGGACCAAAATGACAAATGGATTTCCCTTAGAATTACAAAATTTGAAACTTTCTGAACACCAATTTTGACCCTGTTGCAGTCAGAAGTCAATTAAATGACACATCAAAACTCATCATGGGGGTTTGAAATTGAGCAGGCATGTTACCATATGTCAAATGAATATGCTCACCAAGGGATTTATCATGAAAGAAAATGGTCTCTGAATTATGACCCTCCAAAGTAGGTTACTGGGGCGGATTTTTTGAGGGCACTTCTGAGTGTGCAAATCAGATTTCACATTATGGGCACTTCAGATTTTGCAAATTTTGAAGGTGCCAATAGTGGCTCTGACTAGGGATGCATGCCCCTTGTGGGCATGGAAAGATTCTAGATCTCTGGGGAGTAGACCAAGTGCCAAAACTTTGGGTGACAGAGTCTATTCAATTTTTTAAATTCACTTGGTGGCCCCAAGCCACCAAATGAAAAAGGGCATTCAATTTTTACCTCTATCAAACACACAATATATTAAAAGAGCTGATTATTTTTAATCCATTCTTGCCTCTATCAAAGCACAACAACATGAGTGACTTCATTCTTGCAAAGAAAAGTGTTAAGCTACCTTTGAACAAGTGAGAACTTGCTCCTTATTTTGCTTTACTATTGCACGAAAACCAAATCACATAGGCCACATTACTCTCACCCATTTTTGTTTCAGATTCTATGGAAAATGACAAAATATGAGGATGATGATCAAGACTATGTGAAAAAACAATCTTATCACATTTAATAACTTCCTCATAATGATCAAGCTTAGAGAAGACATCATCCTTTAGAAGCAATGTGCAATCCTTTTGTGTGTCAAGCAAAGAGTGCTCACATATTTGAAACTCCTTCAACTAAATTGCATCATGGTCAAGTGTATCATCATCCCAACAGCATAGCTCAGTCACATCATCACATGCTTGAAGGTTCTAAAAATTAGATTGATCAACACCCACAATAGCTTCATCTACATTCAAATTAGGGTGTTTAGAAAAAACATCAACCTCCAATGTATAAACATTTTTTTCCATCTCAGGTTCACACATGATGTCAAATTCATTATTTAGACCACTATGTAGTTCCATATGGAATGTTTCAAATAAAGATTCAAGTAATTTATAATTTAACTATGAGCCAAAATTTTCACATTGATTTTTCATAACATGTTCAATATTACTCTCCACAATGTCAATATAAATATATGAATCACTTTGAATGCCATCACTTTCAGGATTAATAGGATCAATGAAAACACTTTCATGTGCACTAGTAAGTTCAAGTGCACTATCAATTCATAGGCATATTGACCTATGTGCCAAAGATTCTTTTTATTTGAAATTTGTTCATTAGCACTTTAACAAACATCTTTGTTTTCCTTCACATAAATTATTCCCTCATTGGATGAAAACATGTCCATAATCATATTGTGAAGATAAGGAACATCAACAAAGAGCTTAGTTTCATATTCACTAACATGAGAGCCACCATTTTTTGAGTTTTCTGACTACTCTACACATAGACCAAAAGGTTCTGCAATATCAACACAATTTTAAAATTCATCAAACTGTTTCACATTATCAATTGATAATAATGTTGATTCGAGATCCATGTGCTAGTCATGATGTACATTCTAATCATTCAATAATGAACCATTCTTCCATCCATGAGTACATCATCATCCTCTTTATGCATATCTGACATCTCCATAGCTGTTTCATATAAACACTCATGAGCAACAGGTTCATGAGCACATTCATCAACATCTTCATCATTTCTAGGAATGTGTTTGGGATCAACATACTAAACACACACATTCTTATCTTCAAATTCTTCATAACTCATACAATTAACATACTCCATTGATGGAAAACCCAAATTATATTCCAGGTATGCATCAAATAGGATTTGTTCATTCACTAGTGAACAATTGACTTGATGAACATTCATATCACATCATTCATGTGAAGAAAATACCTCTAGATCATCCTCATAAGACCATTCACAATCCTTAGGAAAATAACCAAAAACTTCACTCTCATCACAAGAAAATTCATCACTATATAAATTATGTAAGAGTTTTTAGAGTGAATGCTTAGGTTTTCATCTTCAATATCTTGACCACTGATTTGTGATGAGAAATCAACAACACTTGCAAGTGTATCTTTATCTCCATCACTGGTATACAAATTTGCATATATGTTTCTTGTGGACTGATTACAATCACTATCTTCATCCATACAACAAGATGGATGTTAATTTTCTGATATACCCTTTTCAATTGTTTGTATTGTTTTCTGATTTTTCTCAATAAGACAGCTACTATCTTCATTTTGAGACATCACATTTTGTAGATAGTCACACTTGGCTTCTTCTACAATCTTTATCCAATCAAGTACTTGATCAAAACTATGAGGTTTCAACTCTTTTGGTAAGGTACTCCAGCCCGGCTTAAATATTTCACAAAATAAATCAATGCATCCATGGTATGTGCAGGATCATCATGGAAAAAATAGGGCCTTAAGTGGCAAAAAATTCAAAAAAATCAGAGTTAGGCAACTTGACGTAAAAATTTGAATAAGTTATCTATATTATTTCAAAAATATGTAATAATAGAATTTGTAGCAAATTGAATGTAGTTTCTAAACTACTAACTTTATTTAAAAATAAATAAAATCTATTTGGTGAAAATTGAAATTTCAATGCAGTAGTACTTAAATTTCAAGGAAAAAATAAGGAGGTGTCTGTTTGACCACCCTAACCACAATAAAATGATAATATTTTTTATAATATTTTAGATATAAGTAGAGGACTCATGTCCCAATGTGATGCATATTTTTTTGTAATTTTTTTAAGTAAATAATTAATTATGAATTTTTTATTACAACTTTAAAAATATAAAACTCGTATATCCACCTTAACTTGGTCAAAACTTCATGAAATTCAATTTTATTTTTTTAATCCTATAGTATGTGAAACATAGAATGTGATGCATGTTTTGGATTCAAAAATGTGATACCATTTGAAATCTATAGATTTTTTCAATCATATCAATCAAGACTTTATTCATAATTCAAATAGAAAATCAATAATAATTATTTATTAAATTCAAAGTAAAGCATAATTTATATTGGTGAAAAGTTGAGAATCTCCTTTAAAACCCCTTTTCGTTTTATCAATTTTGGGTAAAAAAAAGTCATCAGCCACATACCCTACACATACCCATCATATCACCACTTTTTGGCCCATCATGATCATGCACATACCCATGTACCTTACACTATTTTGCATTTACAATATCTATTAAATGGCCACCTTGCATAACACGCTTTGTTTGCATGTGGTGCCATCTTGTTTGTTCATGGGTGTCAAGCATATGAAGTTTTGCTTGGCTCATGGATTTCTGCTATTCGTGTTGTGTGACACCTTATCAATCTTATCAAGAGGTATAGCTTTGGTATAGTTAACATATGGGAGCCAAACTTAGGCATAACTTTCCCATATCCACTTGCTTGTCTATGTGAGCACATACCAGTCATGTGCATATGTGTCTCTAGGGGCTCACTTAGTGGACGACTTGAGGTTCCACTAGCCCTTGTGAGAGTGCATTTGGTTTGCATAGTGTAAATCGTGTTCCACTTGTAAACTTCTTTGGACAAACAACTTAGATCCGATCCACATCATGTGAGACAAACAGTTGAGGCTCTATCCACCCGTTTTTTTTCTTTTTCTTTTCTTTCTTTGTACTTTATGTCTTTGGATGTGTATGCATGTTCCTTTTTGTTGCTCCTTACATTATTTACATGTGTGTTCTTTTGTGCCTATGCTAGTTTAGCATAGGATCTTGATCTTGGGGACTTGCACAATGCTCTTGACCATTGTCATCCTATCCTACTAGCATTGGTACATTTGGACCCCTCTTGATGTGATTTTGTCTACTTTAGTGTGAGTTTGAAGCAAGTTCCTCCTCTCACTAAAGTGGGGGCTAAATGTAGTGTAGAAAAATGTATTCCTCTACATTCACACTTGTTTGGGCCCTCCCTTCTAAAATTGGGTTTCTTTATGCCTTATCTGGTCTTATTTTGCATCAACATGCCTTATTTAATGCATCTTTCTAAGGATAATCTTGAAACATGTCTAATGACCAATCATAATTTTTTTTTTTTTGGGTTGTGTGTCTTATATTTAGTGATCTCAGACTCATACACCACCTTGGGCATATGGTTCCCACCTAAGTTTCAGGGCATGAACCTAAATTTGGAATCAAACTCAACATTTCTTGAAATTTATGTCCCAAGCTTAGCCTACTACGACTCATACACCCCATCTGGTGTATGAGTCCCACTTAGCTTGGACCTATTTTAAATTCAAATTCTTGACATGATTTTTATTCTCCTAGATCTAATCTCGGCCCTTGTGGAAAATCTCTTCTCTTACTTGGACTTTTGGATTGAGATCTCTAGGGTTTCCTTGAGTGAAATAAAGTAAATTAGGGCCCCCTTGTGTGTGTTCCATCTCCTAATAGGTGGAGCACACCCCTATTTTCTTCATTTCACTTCCCCCATTGCAAGAAGGGACCATGGTCAATGGGATTGGTCATAGCCTGATTTTAAAAGCTCTACCTAATGAGATGCCAAACTTAATTCCATGAACTAGTAGATGATGAGTGTTTCTTCACCTTTCCTCAATTGTCCCTATTTTTGTAATGTTAGATGACTAGCCATCATAACCATATCAATTTCTACCCCATCTTAAATTGCTTCCTTTAAGGGAGATGGTGAGTCAATTGCATCACCAATTTTGGATTGATCGCTAGGGAAGGATTGCTACCTACAGGAGGAACCTTTGGGTGGTCTACTAGTGGCGCATTCAACTAGTTTGATTCACACATCTACCTTCATTTGGTTCTTGCTATTTTTTCAACCTATGTTACTAAAGAAGAAAGAAGATATTAAAGATAGAGATAAAGATGATGATGGGTGGACCCTCTTGTGGACACTCTAGACCTTGTTTATGTATTGGAAAAATTGATTTATTAGATCCCTCCTCCCCCATCTCATGCTACTACTTTAGTTGCCTACTAGCATTGTATTTTTTTCAATATTTTCATGCTTAGAGTTTAGTCCAGTGTGGATTCTATGGATGTGATTTCTTTCCACCCACCTTTCTTGTGAATATATGTAATATTATTTCATAAATCATAATCTAAACACTTATGCATCAAAAAACAATTGAATATCTTGTTTGAGTAAGTAAAAATTTGAGGTTGATCAAGCTATCCAAACCAAAAACATAGAATGATTGCACATATTATTCAAGCTTTGAAATATTGATTTTATATCATGTGTAGAACTAGATATAATCAATTCATATGAACCTAATAATCTTGAATTAGTGACTCTATTACACCTAGTCGTCCTCATGGCACTTCGTACATATTGAACAAAACTATAACTCTAATAATTTTCACTTTGACATATCTTTATGTAACATGATCATCATTACATTTTTATGACCCTTCATTCCATAAAAAATTTCATTTTAATAATACTTCATTCTTATTTTATAACACACTATTTGATAAGTTACATTCTTTCCCCACAAAAACAAAAAAATGCATATCATGTCTATATGACATCATAATATTTTTTATCATGTTAATGTAAAGAATTTTATCCTAGAAATATACATCTACAATTTATTAAGTTTAGATAATGTTAGATTTCTTAGTAATTCTATTTTTGTCCTCCGATGTTTAAAAAAATGAAAAGTGCGGGAACCATGTGAAAGCCATATCTTCACCAATGTATTCTCAAGTTATAATGTGAACCAAAAATTGGTCGAGAGAAGTGCTACTTCTGAATAAGTCAGTCGACTCAGATCCCTTCAGTTACAGAGACAAAACTGATTTTCTTTAGTTTGGATGGACAATCTGCACCATTTCAAAACTTATGTTAGAACTTTCAAACACTTCGATATTACATATAATTTGGTGAATACGTGTGCAAAAATCATGAAACATAAGCTCACCATGGAAAGTAATAACAATAAAGATGTTGTGTCCACTCAAAACATCTCTGAAATTTTCTATATCTATGATTTTCAAAGAGATTTGGAGAAATATATTAATTGAGGAAAACGTGGGCGTTAACAAGCCAAAAAAAGTTAAGGAACTCAATTACATAATTGTTCTATTATTTATTGGTATAGGTAAGGTCAACCGATGCAGTAGGTATAATCCTAGATGTCATTTGACTGTGGCTATACACCCTCGAGAATGCACCCACACATCCATCCCTTGCCACCATCCACCATGCATCATGCCACAACCTATAAGACAACAGTGTCGGAAGGCCCTAGGAGACATTGACTATCAACTACATGCCAACTATCGATTCCATGCCAGTTAACTATTGACTGCATGCCAACTATTGATTGCACACCAATTAACTATTGACTACATGCCAACTACCAATTTCATGCCAGTTAATTATTGAATACTCCAGTTCAACGCTAGATAATTGCCGCCAACTTACATGCATTCATTCCCCCTAAGAAACTAAAAATATCTACGCCCTTGTTCTTAAAAGCTATGAAATTCATAGAAAATGTCCCTTTCTCCCTTGGTTTTCAGGTGTCTAGATGTATTTTGTGAGATATTATCATATTATTTTTCTGGAGAGAAGTGAAAATGGTCAACAAGTAAGATATCTTTGTGTTTTGACAATGAATTTGTTATCCTTGAATTTTTTTTTCTTTGTTTTTCAAAAATTCAATGTTTTAAGCACTATCAGGTCCCTATTTCTAGATTCCACCATGAAAATTCTTTACATAAGTGGATACAAACATCTCTTCAAGTATTGCTTGCTTTCTTTTCATTTGAGTAAATGGGATACCTTTTCAGCTCCTTCATTGCTTTTGTAAAGGTGTTATGATTCCATTCAAAATTTAACAGTATTGCTGAAATTTCTTAGAAGTTCAAAGCTCTTTGTTCAAACTGTTTTCTAATATTTCAAATTGAAAGTTAAACTTTTAAAGGCACGAAAATTAGTTATCACAAAGAAAGAAAGACACATACCCAATCAGGAAAGATCGTTCATCTTAAAATTGTTCATTCATGTTCTTAAAATCGTGTCATTAATAATGTAGCAAGGGTAACAAATTCATTACCGATATCTTAAGACAAAGAAAAGAAAATTATGGCTAAGAAGCTTCCACCAATGGGAGAAAAAAACATGCGGGATACATCTACAATAAGTTATAATGCTAGGGATTCATTCATAGGAACACACAACATAAAGGATTAATGTTGAACAACAACAAGAACATTATAGCCAAAATAGTGATTAGAGCCAAACATGCCAGTCCTTCCATACCCAATTTTCTCCTAATATGACAAGACTAACTAGCAATGTCACAAAGCCACGTTGATCAAATCTGGGGTAAAATAATGAATTTGCAAAGGGGAGATGATAAGCTAAATGTAGACTCAAATCCTCTATCCCTTAAATTCAAAATATGTAGTAAAATGAAACCCAAATGTATTATAATAAAATTGTGATTCAACAAATAGCATTTAGATTGATCAACAACTCAAATTACCAAGAAAACAAAAGATAGATATACAACATGAACAACTAGAATTACCAAGAACAAAAAAGATGGCTTAATTCTCATTTTGATTATATGCAGTAAATTTATATTTATTTTTTTCGAATGAGAAATTTTATGATGTAATCGAAAAAAAATAATATGATTAAATTAAACTTTTAAAAAATAACATAAAAATAAATAATATTTACTACACTCTCAAATAATTTATTTGTTCTTTTTTAATTTTCCTTTATTTTTCTATAGTCTTTTGTTTTTATATTTTTCATTTTTTGTGTTTCTTGTTTGTTTATATTTAGATTTATTTTCCTTCTTTTATATTTTTCTTCATTTTTTGTTAATTTGAGAGGCTATTTTATTGTTTTTATTTGGTTGATTTTTTAGGTTTGTTTCTTGTTTCTTTAAATATATATTTCCATTCTTTCCTTCTAAAAATTGTCATCATCTTTATAAAGGAATGATGACGAATAGATATTTTAGCAACTTACTTTATTTTAAATACCATGCTTTCAAAAAGCATGATACTTTTTAGGTTGTTTTTTATTTCATGCCATCATTTTCCTTTTTTAGTCTTATTTTATTGTAGTATATCACATTTATATGTTGGTAATGTTATTTTTTTATGTATCTTTAATTATTTGTTCAATTTGTAAAGATTTATATGTTATTATACGGGGTTTGGTTTACCAATCCTTGTTTTTTTGTAGTTAGTAAATAAGACAGGGTATTATAGTTTTTCTTTAGTTGTTTTTACTCTTTAGTTTTCTTTTAATTTTTGGGTCTTTAGCTTCTTTCAATCCTTAATTCTTATTATTTTTGTTTATTTTTTAGGGTTTTTATGTCGGTATATAATTTTTCATTTCTCCTCCCTAATTAAATGCTTATTTATTCCTCCCTTTATATGATTTTGCATCATTTTTATTAGATTTTCATCTTTTAGGGATATTTTTGTCTCTTGTGTATCATGTTTTCAAAATACATGATACTTTTTAGGTTTTTTTATATTTTTTATATTTTTTTCTTTTTTAGTTCTTTTCTATTTAGTATATCATATTTATTTTTGCTAATATAATATACTTCTCTTATTACTTCATTTAAAAAATTTATTTAGTAGATGATATTCCTTAATTATCTTGGTTTCTTAAACTAATTTTATCTTTGCTATTATTATTTTGTTGTTATTAATTTTCTTTTTAATTAATTGTTTTGATTTATTTTTATTTTTTGTTTTACAATTAGTTTTCTTTTATTTATTGAGTTATTTTTTATTTAATTTTTGGTTTTCTTCCATTTAGATTGATTAGCATTTTATTTAATCCTTTATTTTTCTCTTTATATTTTCACTCTATTATTAGCGTTAAGGTTTATTCTTATCCTTATTTTTTATTGGCCTAATTAACCTATTGACCTCTTTCTCTCTCAAACTCCTCACCTATTTATACATTGAAGTTTGCTACCTTATTCTTTCACTCTCTCTCTCTCTCTCTTTTGTGTTGGCATATCCTAATGATGGATCATGGAGTGTGATCTGAAATGTTTTCTCTCTTTTGTGTTGGTATATCATCCTGATGATGGATCATGTAGTATGATTTGAAATGTTGATACAAAAAATTTACACAATTTTAATCTAGAAATAACTCGTTTCATGATCATTAACTTTGGAAACTTTATGCTTTTAATTACACTTTTCAAAGTTAAAAATAAAACTATAAAATTAAACAAAATAATTAAGGGTGACTTTTTCAATAGTAAACTAAAAATATACACATAAAATTAAAAGTAAATAATGTAATAAAAAAATTCAAATTTTTTTGGGTAGGACCATTCATGATAGTTATATGTAAATGTAATCCAGAAAAAAAGTAATGTGATTAAATTAAACTATAAAATCATTTTTTTTTAAAATAACATAAAAATAAATAATATTTACTACACTTTTCAAAGTTAAAAAATAAACTATAAACTTAAACAAAATAATTAAGGGCAACTTTTCAATAGTAAACTAATAAAATCCTCTATCCCTTAATTTCAAAGTATGTAGTAAATCAAAACCCAAATGCAAACCATTGAGTATGCAAAAACCCAAATGCATTGCAACAAGATTGTGATTAAATTGTTACATTTTATATTAATTTTATTTTTTAATATTTTCACTAAATCATATATTTAAAATTAAATCTATATTTTATATTTCATTTTTTTTTATCAGGTAAGAAGAAGTTTTCTATTGATATGAAAAAAAAGATATACTATTCAAGCTCGACCTACGCGACCATTAGCATTATGCCTATCAAAACACAACAAAAAGCCTTGTTATAGGTGGCTCACATATAGCACCATTAACCTACTACAAACCATATTAATGGGTATGTGCAGGATCATGATGGGCCAAAAAGTGGCAATATGATGGGTATGTGGCTAATGACCCTTTTTTTACCCAAAATTGATGAAAAGAAAAGGGTTTTTAAAGGAAATTCTTAGCTTTCCACCAATATAAATTATGTTTTACTTTGAATTTAATAAATAATTATTATTCATTTTCTATTTGAATTACAACTAAAGTCCTACTTGATAGGTTGATTGAAAAATGTCTATAGCTTTCAAACATTATCATGTTTTTTGAATCCAAAACATGCGTCACATTCTATGCTTCACATACTATAGGATTAAAAAAATAAATTGAATTTCATGAAGTTTTGACCAAGTTAAGGTGGTCAGACATACGAGTTTTTATATTTTTTAAAAGTTGTAATAAAAAATTCACAATTGATTATTTACTTGGAAAAAAAATACAAAAAAATATGCATCACATTGGGATATGAGTCCTCTACTTATATCTAAATTATCATAAAAAAATATTATCATTTTATTGTGGTTAGGGTGGTCAGACAGACACCTACTTCTTATTTTTTCCCTAAAATTTTACTACTGCATTGAAATTTCAAATTTTCACCAAATAGATTTTCTTTTTAAAATAAACCTAGTAGTTTAGAAACTGCATTCAATTTGCTACAGATTTTATTCTTATATATTTTTGAAATAATATGGATAACTTATTCAAATTTTTACGTCAAGTTTCCTAACTTTGATTTTTCTGAACTTTTCGCCACTTAAGGGCCTATTTTTCCATGATGATCCTGCACATACCCTAATTATACCACAACTTGGACAAGGAAAAAAAACATGGCTATGGCAAAGTAAACCCCAACAAAAAACTTTTCCTAAGAAGCAACTATTAGAAACACACCCAACCCAAACCCAGATCACCAAACATTTTTCTACGCAAATACCTAAAATTCCCACTTCCATGTTGAATCTGCTACCTGGGCCAGAAAAAATTTCTTCCTGAGAAATTCCACTGCAACGCTCACCAATCTCCTATGCTCGAGCAAGTTGAACCCTGTCACATCCAGTAGAAAATGATAGTAGTTTACCAATGCCTCTGGATTATTAAGCAAATGAAGGTCCTTTGGGCATGGAATGCCCTTTCCTAGACACGTAGCGACTAAGGCCCTATCTAGCCCTACCAATAGGTCCTTCTAGAATAGACGCCTCATGATCACCCTGACTTTTTCTTTAGGCACTCCAATGTCCAATAAATCAGCCAAAACTCGAGAGGAGATGTCAGATTCTAGCCTGTAACCTTCTACTTCCTCCATAAAATTCTTCCCCATTACACATTTTATGGCCATAAATACCAGGTAATACGAATGGTGGATGAGACCCTAAAGCCAGAGAGTTGTTATCTTTCCCTCGAATGCAATCTGCCACTTCAAGCCCTTGAGCTACACAGGAGTCACCATACCACCCATCTCCAATTATTTGGTAGAGACCAATAGAATGAACCTGCTCATGACTTTTTGGAAAGAGTTAGAAACTAAATGAAAACACTACCGATTAAATGTTGCTAATGTCATGCCCTACGATTATTACCAAAAAGGTTGGCAAAGCATCCTTGAAAGGATGTCACAAGCTTACTTTTCCGGTGGGTAATGATGAAAATAACAAAGTCTAGACTCTTCCCGCCAAGCATGTGTTTACTCTTTTACAAATTTTGCCACCTTGCCATCTATATGCCAGCCGACTAGCCTGCCATGAGATAGGAGATGAGAAAAGACGCAAGCCCTGACCTCTCCAATGTGTCTACCACTTCACCCGTCCTGGTGAAGTAGCACCCTCCCAACCGCCCACATCAGTTAACCAATGTCAAGGTCTTCCAACCTCACCTCCCTTAAAGATACCCCATCAACTCCAATATTTGAAAAAGAATCAGCCTCTTGATTCCCTTCTCTTAAAATATGACTGATTTCATAGTTTTTGAAGATCTGCAACTATGACATCGTGACTTCCAGGAGAGAATTTAACTTCCAATTTTGAAATTTACCTGAACACAGAGAATTTATTACTAGAATTGAGTCTCCTTCGATGATTACATTCCTTAGTTTTAGCTCCAAGCAGAGTTTTATCGTATGTGAGGTTTCCTGTAGCTCTGCCCAGTTGTTGGTGCCCGAAAAAAGCGACAATGCCAACTTACCCACCATCTTGCCTTTCCAATCCCTTATAATGCATCCTACTCCGAATTGCCCTGAATTGCCTCTAGCAACCCTATCAAAATTTATTTTATACTAGCCATGAGCTAGAGGGATCTATTTGATAGTTTTACGCTCCTCTTGCACCACTCTGCCACCTACTCCAAGTTGAGTAGGAGCTTTCAATCCATTCCACCATCTCATTAATTTTGCATCCCAGCTAGAGAAGGAAGAGTTCACCTTTGTACCTTTTTCAACTCTTGAGTTCATCATCTCAACCATGCATGCTTCCAATTTGTTTAGAAAGGACGATAGAGATAATGTCTTGTCCTTAAAAATTATTTGATTCCTCTCTTTCCATACTTCCCACATTAAAAGGGATGGTTTCAGTTTCCAAAATCCAGTAAAAACGGATCTACCTCCCAACCTTGGCCATCCATTAATCCATCCCATCAAATTCCCTAGAGAAACTGTGAGGAGGCAAAGCTTATCGCATAACCAATCCCAACACTGTTTTGTGAAAGGGAAATTAAGAAAGAGGTGATCACATGTCTCCTCCGCTGCCTTGCATAGGACACACCTAGAAGGACCGTTAATGCCAAATTTCTTTAGCCTCTCTAAAGTTAGTACTCTTCCCTAAACAACTGCCCAAGCAAATATCCCTTCCTTAGGGAGACAAAATTTATTCCAACACAAATCACTAGGAATATATGACGTGACCCCACCGACTGACGCTCCGCCACCACTCGAGCTTCGCTCACCATCCTATATTCCTTATAGGGCTTCCCCATACTCCCCATCCCATAGATAGAGTGATCCCATCCCATAGAGTGCACATAGAGTGGAGATAAAATGTTGTATCCTTCCTTGGCTCGGTAAGAGCCCGAAGTGACACCACACCACCGAAGAACATATTGACCTCCTCTCAAAAAAATGGAATGCTGAATAAGAACATCTTTGAACACATTGACTTCGGCATTGCTCAACCCCAAGTGAGAAGGATCCTTCCAATGCCAAGACCGAACACTGTTTGAATCCTCACTTATCAAGAAATCCTTAACATGAGAGCCCTAAATCCTCTTTGTGACCTCTTTCACATTCCTTAGATTTTCGAAGTTGGTCAATTCCCATAAACCTCCCCAAGAATCTTCCTAGAAGAGAGCTTGGCTTCCATCGCCCAAGTCCCATGACAAAAAATTGAGAATCAAATCCTGACAGCTATAGATAAAATTCCAAACTTGAGAGCCTTTTGGGAGCGATTGGGTTGAGAAGAAGCTAATTGGGTCATCCTCTAAGTATTTAGCTTTTATAATTTTTACCCACTTTAGATCCTATCGTGCATACATAAGCCATGCCAACTTCACTCCCAAGGCTTTGTTTTGAAGTGCTAATTTCTTGATACTTTCCCCAGCTGCCTCTCTCGAGCTACAAAGCTTCTCCCATTTTATCAATGGTAGCTTTCTCTATTCCAAACCTCCTTTCCAGAAAACGAGCCTCATCTTTTGGTTGAGATTATCATGGGTGTGTCCTGGTAAAGGAAGACAGGATAGCATATAGATTGGAAGTGTTGCCACAACTGATTTTATGAGCGTGAGTCTCCTAGCCCATGAAAGGTAATGTCCTTCCCAAGAGGACAATTTATGGTCCATATTTGACAAAAAGGGATCCCATAGTTTACCAGAGTGCTAGCCCAAAGCCAGTGGAAAACCAAGATATTTACAAGGAAGCTTCCCTTTTTTAAACCTTCAAACTTGCAAGATTTTTTTTTCCAAAGACAGATTAACAAAAAAGAAAAAAAATTGACTTTTCAAAGCTCACCTCTTGGCCTGAGGCAGGGGAGTATTTCGAAAGAATACTTTTGAAGGATTTTTCTTCCACCACTCCTACTTTCCCTAAAAGAAAATTGTTGTCTGCAAACTCTTGGTGGGTAACTGGTGGCATGGAACTTGTTATCTACACTCCTCTCAATTTCCCTAACACAGTCCCTTTAATAATGGCCCATCCCAATGCCTCTGCTATTAAGATGAATAGAAAAGGAGATAAGGGATCCCCTTGCCGAAGTCCTTGAGAAACTTCAAAAAAAACATGAGGGGAGCCATTAATTAGAATTGAATACCTTGGGCATTCTATCCATCCAAAAATCAAATTAATCCATGAAGAGGAGAAATTGACGGCCTCCAAGATTTTGAACAAGAATCTCCAATTGACTTTGTCATAGGCTTTTCTTATATCCAACTTGAGGATCATTGATAGGTTCTAGGTATTTAGGATTGAATGAATGGATTCTAGGGCCACAATTACACCATCAAAGATTGACTAACCTAGCACAAAACTTGTTTGTTCTTCAAAGATCAATCACGGGAGTATCACCTTGAGCCTATTTGCAATTGATGTTACCATAATTTTGTAGATTGTGTTGCACAAAGAGATGGGCTAAAAGTCCTCCAATCTATCCAACTTCTCCTTCTTTGGGATTAGAGTGATGAACATATTTTTGAGTTCCTTCAGGGCTCGCCCCAAAGCCCTAGAATCTTCTATGGCTTCGACCACATGCTAGCCCACAGTATCCTAGCAATGTTGAAAGAAGGCAGCTAAGAAACCATTTGGACGAGGAGACTTATTTGGATGTAATGAAAATAGAGCTGATTTGATTTCTTCTTCCAAACAAGGTTTGACCAAAAGTGAATTATGCTCATCTGACACCAGCTTAGGTATACAACTCACAAGCTCTTGTTGTGCTTGCAGGTTCGATCCCTCCGAGTCATTCAAAAGATACTTAAAAAAAATATTGTTGTCGTTGCAATAAGCCCATATTGCTCCAAAACAACACCATCTATCGATCTCAACCTTGAGATTCGGTTTACTTCTCACCATATTTTTGTGGAGTTATGAAAAAACATTGTATTCTTATCCCCTTCACTTAACCATAAGTCACGGGATTTCTGACGCCAAAATACCTCTTCTTTTGCTAGGATGTCATTCCAACTATTGAGGAGATCCTTCTCCTAAAGATACCTTGCATTTTCCATACCCCACCTAATCACTTCCTCATTTAAGGCTGAAAGCTCTCCTTCAATGTGCTTCTTTTCTTCAAAGATATTTTTGAAACTTAACTTGTTCCACTCCTTCAAGTGCAATTTAA
Organism: Sequoia sempervirens; assembly: GCA_007258455.2. NCBI lineage: Eukaryota > Viridiplantae > Streptophyta > Pinopsida > Cupressales > Cupressaceae > Sequoia > Sequoia sempervirens. Next base: position 55,180 of record VDFB02377174.1, on the reverse strand, counting down.
TGTGTTTTAATTTTGCTGCTAAAATAAACATTTTTGAGCCCTCGACATCAACTTCTCCCCACCACTAAGAGATGAGGGGCAAGAAATTTGGGTCTTTTAGCCACATATTTTCAAATTTGAAAGGGAATTTGGTGGGGAAAGCCTCCCCAACCATGTCCAAAAATATAGGAAAGTTATCCGAACCTGGACATAGGAGAATTTTGCATTCCAGAGTGTAGGGAAAAGCCTCCAAGTTTCCTAAGAAGAAAAATCTATCTAGCTTCTCTACTATTGAGAAAAACCCAAACCTTTTGTTGGTCCAGGTAAAACTACCATTGGCCATTGGTAGATCATTTAACTAATTCCTCTCGACAAAAGCTTCGAAATTTATCTGCGATTGAAGTTTCTTGGACACTCCCCCTCATTTTTCTTCTGAGTGCAATATGGCATTGAAATCTCAGCCAATTAAGCAAGGGCCCCACTCCTGACCTTGATAGAAACGCTCAATTTATGACCAGACTTGACGCTTTTCTAAGCACAAGATGGGACCATCATTAGGGAAAATTTACATAAAAAATGGGCCTCCTAAGGAACTCTAAAAAAGCAAAAATTATCCCATATAATACAAATTATTTAAATATAAAAAAATAAATTACTTTTAACTACATGATTTAAGTGAGGACACACGTTTCTATTATAATTCCTTAAAAAACTAAAGTCCATAATTTTTAAAAAGTGGTAACATATATTTCAATTATAATTTATTAAAAAACTCAAATTCACATTCTTCATTATATATATTTTTGTTTAAAAACTCTTAACTCAAGTTTGGTAACATATATTTCTATTATAACTTATTAAAAAAGTCAAGTTCACTTTCTTTTCTTGATTATTTGTTTTTATTTAAAAAGTGGCAAAGTAAAAGTAACTTTAAATATTTTATTTTTTACTTAGTATTTTATTATATATATATATATATATATATATATGGTTTTATAGATTTAGATTTATTATGTTCTGTACGTTTATTTAAATAAACACGTTTATAGGTTTTATAATAGTATATTTATATTTTAAAAAGTATGCTGAGAGATATCTTTTTTTCCATAGTATCTTTGATTTTCTCATTTTCTTTCCTTTGCAGTTTTTTTTGGTTTTTAATTTTTAATTTTTTCTAATTATTTTTTCCATAGTTTCATGTTTTTCTCTAACTTTTTCTCCTTCCAACAATTTCCAATTTGTTTTTTGGTTTTTTTATTTTGTCCAATTTATTTTTTGGCTTTTTTTTAATTTATTCTAATTTATTTGGTTCGTAGTTTTTGTGAGAACAATTTTTAATTTCTTTTTGTTAAATTTTTCCTTTTTTTTGTTTTTATTATTTTATTTTTTCTATATATTTACACGAAGATTGTAGAGCGCCTCTCAACATAAATAGTGGTAAAGTATATTTTATTTTATACTTAATATTTTATTTTATATAAATTTTATATATTAAATCAAATTTCATATTATAGATTTAGATTTATTATTTTAAATATGTTTATAACAAGTTTAATAATTATGCGATACAGGTGGAGATGAGAGCACTCATTTTGTTTGTGTAAATATATAGAAAAAAATAAAAAAAAAAAAATGAAATTAGAAAAAATTAAAAACCAAAAAAGAAATTAGAAATGGTTGAAGCAAAAAAGTGGAGAAAATTAAAAAAATTATGAAACTAATAGAAACAAATTTTGAAAGTGGAAAAATTAAAAAAAAATAAACTAGAAAAGCTAAGGAAAACAAAAAGCATGGACAAAACTTGAGAAGATGTTTCTGCCATATTTAGATATATTTTTTAAAATATAAATATACTAGTTTTATTTTTGCATCACTTCATAAATGATTTTTATGATTTTTTAATGTTTTTTAAAATGTTTTTATTTTTTTCTTAAAGAATAAAAAATATTTTTTTGAAAATATAATTTTTTTTATAATAGAACTTAAGAATATAAATTTAAACAACAAAAAGAATATTTTATATTTAGAAAGATGAATGAGATAGAATGAGATATGTAGAGTTAAATTAACCATCATGAGTTAATTCATAAGATTTTAGAAAGTTTTATTTTATGAAATAAATAATTTTATTTTTATTTTGGATGATGTCACCGTGCAGGTTGATGTCATCTTTTAGTTGATTTTTGATAGCTTAAAAACCTAATGATGTCATCCTTAGAAGGCCCATTTTTAATGTAAATTTCCCCTAATGACACATTGACTAGAGTAAACTGAATATTCAACACAAAACTTCTTATAGAGCAAGCCATCCACCTACTGCCCTAAGCCAACATAGCCAGTGAAACCATGCTTGGCTTCCAAAGAGTAATAAGGTCTCCAACTACACCCACTGCCAGCACTGCTAACCATTTCCAAGAGCCCATCCTTTTTCCAAAGGCCAACACTCCCTCTTTGTCCAATTTTGTCTCTTGTAACATATAGATTTTTTCCTATGAAGCCACCAGTTGGTCCTTCACCAAATGTCATTTTCTAGGGGCATTCAAGCCCATAACATTCCAGGTGAAGATCTTCATTTCTCTTCAAGAAGGGGGTCTCCCTTCCCTACTTTCAACATGTCCATGATTTTTTTCTATCCAGCTGCTTCGCCATCAATCTTTAGTTTTTCCACATTTGGCACTCTATGTCACTTCTTGTGTTCCCCATAGTCTAGTGAAAGTACATCAGCCTCAACCTGGCATATGCTAAACCCATCTTGGGTTGACACAAAGGCCACTTCCTCCTCTCGATTGGGGAAAAAGGAATCATCCTCTAGCCCTTCTATTTCCATCCAAGCATCTTTCGCTAACTGAGACAAAGAAGGGTTCAATTGGTGCCTCCTTAGCTTCTTGTGCTAATTTTGCTAACTCCTTGCTTGCCTCAATTAGTGAATTGAGATTTTCCTTCCTCAAATTGTTATCTATGATGTTCAGAACATCACACACTTTGTTGTTAAGAGTTGTGTTAATTTCTTCCTTTGGCACCTTAGGACTAGGCTCATCCTGGTCATCCTTAATGAAGTTTTCCTATTCCTATTGCTCCTGGTGAGGCTTGGGAAAATCCTCAACATCGCCTGACCCTGGCAGAATCGGAGCATCGAACGTTGGATCGCAAGATTGATAGCCTACCCTGGATTGAGGATTTTTCCAAGCACACCAGGCTAAGGTGTCGATCCAATTACCTTGGGGCCTAGGCTCAAATACCAAGGGTTGCTTTAGAACACCCCACTTTGTGTGGATTTCCAACTCCTTCCATTTGGTGTTGTTAGGTGGGTTCTCCACACAAATTCGCACATAAGTGCTAATCCCGTCTTCTTCCACCCATTCCTCTGCACAAATGTACTTGCCCAAGTTATCACCAATCTCCTCTAATATTTGGCTTTCCAGAATTCATATGGAAGCTTTGGGACTTTTTACCAGTCTTGAATGTAGGATAACTGATGCTGAAGTGGATCAAAGAACACCTCCCACTTTCGTATATAGAACCCATAGCCATCCATTAACCAGATACCTTCCAGGATTTCATTATGGATCATAGAAGAGGGGGAAATTACAATAAAGAAGGCATTCACCAAATATCTAAAGCCTATCTCTGAGCCCCATTTACCCTGCCACCATCGAATCAGGCCATCCCAATTCAAATTGGATCCAAACCATTTCATGATGAGTCCCAAATCTTCTAGCCTTTTAATTGAAGGGCCTAGGCATTTGGATCCAAAAACCATGGTCATACGATCTGTCCTTCCAAATTCGTCATTAAATCCATGAGTGGTTACAGATCTAGACTCTCTCCTTCTACCATTCCTCCACCTTGCACCAAAATTTGAATCATTTTTCTCTCCATTTATTGCTACAGGGATCGATCCAGGGTTTTCCATTGGATCTTCGATTTCTACCCTATCGTTGCCACCCAGACCAAGCTTTGCTCTCATGAATAGGAAAATTTCCACCCTTGTTAATGTCGCACTAGTCACGCACTGCCTTAGCTCCCCAGGAGACCTCCTTCCCCTTTCGCTTATCACCCAACACCTTTCAATCTAGAATAGAAGCACCATCATGCGCTGCATCACCCTGATGATTTCGAACACCAAGCTTCTACAAGTTTTCACTCCTCTCACTCTGCTCCACCATTTTGGCTTTTTTTTCATTATATATTTCATATTTTAAATGAATAAAGTAATCTAAAATATATAATCTAAAATAAATGTTGAATAAAAATAAAAATTATATATTTTAAATTTCATATGAATTAAAAAAATTAAACCAAAAAAAAAACCCAAAAAATATAAAGCTTTCTAATCTCAATAACAAAAAACTTATATTTAGTAACTTTTGTTCATTTAAAATATGAAATAATCCACTCTTGACTAATGAAAATGCTATGCCCTTAATATTAGTGTGCATCAGGTTATGAATAGTCAGCTTGTGCCTATCTTAACTCTCTATTAAGTCATATTATCATTAGTATATTGTTACTTAGTTGTTTAGGTCGGCCTAAGACTTGTATAGGTGTGTCTAAGTCGGCCTAGGTGATATCCCAGGCTTAAATAGGTATATATAGGAGGTTGTGAGTCTTATTTCAGCATGAAGTTGTGAAGTGTGTTCTCATTAGAGATATTTGGACGTTTTCCCCCTCGAAGTGGCTTGTTATTCTCAGTTATTATCAATTATTTGCAACCTATTTCATATCATATTCTTCTATTGTGCAAGTTATTTCATAACAAGTGGTATCAGAGCATGATCTTGGCACCGTAGAGGCAAGGTGTTTTCTCAATTTTGGAGGAAATTTTGGGAAGAGCATATCTTTCATATTTTGGTGAATTTTTTTTCTAATTTTTAAAGGGTTTTTGAAGAACATATTAAAAAGATACATTCCATATTTCAAAAGAATTGGAGTAGAATTAAATGAATTATTGTAGAATTAGGGTTTCTATGCAATATTTTTGGAATCTGCATATCTTGCACATCTTGTCTAATTAGAGTCTAATTTTTATTGGGTTTTTGAAAAAGTACTGATGGAGATTAAAGTAAAAAATTTGGAGGAATTAGAGCATAAATATGTAAGTTATTGAAAAATTAAAATTTTCACAATTATCACTCTCCACACTGTAAATATGCTTATTTCTTGGAGATTTTTCTAGGTGAGAGTTATTTTGGCCCTAGTAAGTTATAGTAAATTTTTTAGATAATTTAAATTTCATTTGTGTGATTTATTTCAAAATTAGTGGTTCCCATCATGATGGGGCCTGCAACAAGGGCCAAAAGGAATGTTGTCACTCTGGGGAAGACTCCTGATAAGGATGGGGTAACAATAGAGGATATTAATCCTAATGAGTAAATCAGTAAGGTCGGAAGACATTTCCTCAATGAAGATGGATATGTGTGACCTAAGAGGAGATATATCGAACATACGAAACATGTTAAGCACCTACATTTCTGAACCAAGAAAGGAGTTCTCAAGTGACCGAGGTGAAAATTCTAGGTCAACTAACATTGACACAAGCTTTAGTACTCCTATGGGATCTAGGAATTTATTTCCAAAGGTGGATATGCACAATTTTGATGGCGAGGATCCTCTAACATGGATAAACCAAATGGAGATTTTTTTTTAAGTACACCAAATCCCAAATGGACAAAAGGTCATGATGGCTTCCTTATATCTAGAACCAAATCAATTCATTTGGTATCATTGGATTTGCACTCATTCCAGGAACAAGGGGCTCACCGTCTCATAGTCATTTTTTATGGAGGAACTCCAAGCACAATATAGCAATAGCGTGATAGACAACTTCTTTAGCCAGCTAGCTAAACTTCAACAAACAGGATCAATTAAAGATTATATTCAACAATTCTAAAATGTATCCTTAGGAGTGGATACAATTACAGAGGAAAACTTGAATGATTTATTCTTGGGGGGTCTCAAGGATCACATTCAACATGACATATGCATGTTTAGCCCTAGCTCCATAAATGAGTCTTTTATCTTAGCACGTAGGGTAGAGGAGAAGTATTTGATTCCTAAGAAGCAAGGGGCTAATGTGACAAGAGAGAAAGGATATTCAACACAACCTACTAGGTTGACTGCATAATAAATTGAGGAGAAAAGAGAAAAAGGGTTGTGTTTCCATTGTGATAGTAAATACAGTTGAGGACATAAATGCAGTGTAAAAAAATTGTTCTATATTGAAGGTCCAAGTGAGGAAGAAGAGGAGGAACCCATACTAGAGGATGAAAGGGAGTCAAATGAGGAATCACATGATTCTCAACCAATCATTTCTTGTCATGTACTCTCAGGTTTCAGTGCTCCATAAACTCTCAAGGTGGTGGGGTTCTTAAAGAAGCAGAAGGTAACAGTGTTGATCGACTCAAGTAGTACTCATAATTTCATCAACAAAAAGTTAGCTACTCGTCTAAATTGTTTTATATATCCAGCTCCAGAGTTTTAGGTTTTGATTGTAGATGGTGGTACAGTTAGTTGTTCAAGGAAGTATCATAGCATTAAATTATCCATGGGAGATTATCAACTTGATACCCAAATGTATGTGATATCCATGGGTGCAGTATATATTATTTTGGGAGTACGATGGCTTACTACATTGGGAACAATTGAGATGAACTTCCAAGAACTATTCATGATATTTCAATCAGAAGGAAGGATAGTAGAGCTAAGAGGATTGAACGAAAAATCCCCACAAATGGTAAGCTCTCATCAAATGCAAAATTTTCTTAAAAAAGGAGTGGATGGATTTGTGGCCTAGCTATGTTCATTAGAAGTCTCTCAATCTAATGCTCCTACTCATCTAGATTTGCAAGCTATAATTGATCATCACTCAGTTGTTCTTGGATATATGCCTAAAGTACTTTCTCCTAAGAGGGATCATGATCATGCCATATAGTTATTTCTAGGGATCCAACCACCAAACATCAAGCCTTACAAGTATCCACACATACAAAAGAGTGAGCTAGAAAAAATTGTTGAGGATATGCTAGAGGCAGGAATTATCAGGCATAGCCAAAGTGCTTACTCCTCATCTGTGGTGATGGTACATAAGAAGGATGATAATTTTCACATGTATCCATATTATAGAGTGCTCAACATGTACAACATTAAAGATAAGTTTCCTATTCCAGTCATTGATGATTTGCTAGATGAATTGAATGGAACTATGTATTTTACCTGGTTAGATCTTAGATTTGGTTATCACCAAATTCATATTAAGGTGGAAGATATTTGTAAGACAACATTTTAGACTCATGAGGGTCACTATGAATTTTTGGTGATGCCATTTGGTCTTACCAATGCGTATGTGCAGGAACATCATGGAAAAAATAGGCTCTTAAGTGGCAAAAAATTTAGAAAAATCAGAGTTAGGAAACTTGACGTAAAAATTTGAATAAGTTGTCTATATTATTTAAAAAATATGTGAGAATAGAATCTGTAACAAAATGAATGTAGTTTCTAAAATACTAGGTTTATTTTTTTATTTTTTATATCTATTTGGTAAAAATTTGAAATTTCAATGTAGTAGTACTTAAATTTCAGGGAAAAAATAAGAAGTAGGTGTCTGTCTGACCACCCTAACCACAATAAAATGATAATATTTTTTTATAATATTTTAGATATAAGTAGACACTCATTTCAGATGTGATGCATATTTTTTGTAATTTTTTCTAAGTAAATAATTAATTATGAATTTTTATTACAAATTTTAAAAATATAAAAAACCTATATGTCTGACCACCTTAACCTGGTCAAAACTTCATGAAATTCATTTTTTATTTTTTTAATCCTATAGTATGGAAAGCATAGAATGTGACACATGTTTTGGATTCAAAAAATGTGATATCGTTTGAAAGCTATAGATGTTTTTCAATCAGCCTACCAATCAGGACTTTAATCATAATTCAAATAGAAAATGAATAATAATTATTTATTAAATTCAAAGTAAAACATAATTTATATTGGTGGGAAGCTGAGAATCTCCTTTAAAAACCCTTTTTGTTTCATCAATTTTGGGTAAAAAAAAGTTGTCAACCACATACCCATCATATTGCCACTTTTTGGCCCATCATGATCCTGCACATACCCCAATGCACCATCTACATTCCAAAGTTTGATGAATTCCATTTTTAAGAAGTTCTTAAGAAATTTTGTGTTTGTATTCTTTGATGATATATTGATTTATAGCAAGACTTGGGAAGAACATTTGCAACATGTGGATCAAGCATTAAAAATACTTGAAGATCATAAACTCTATGTAATGCCCTATCTTGTAACCTAAAGAATGTTGCAATGACTACGATAGTGTAATAAAAAAAATTTAAAGGTGTAAACATGAACATCATTAATGTGAACATTCCCTAAGATATGCGACGACACACTACATGTAAATCCCATAATTACCATAAGTAACTAAACATAGCATGTATTTAATTCTCATAAATTTAAGAACATACATTCATTAATAAATAAATTACATCAATGAAGGTATAATGTACAAAAATGATTCTTTCTTACATTGCATTTATAATAACATTTACAATACTCATCTCCAAATGAGGTAGGTCATACAAAAGTGTACAATTACATGTTACAAAAGTTCTCCCCAATTACAATTGAGGAGTGATACAAGAATAAGGTTTCCACTGATACAAATAATAAATATGAGAAAGTACATATCCACACACGAGCTCTCCAATCAAGAAGTACTCGCCACCATGAACAAGAATTGGGGACCCAACGGTGTAAGGTGCATGTTCCACCCAACCAAGTGGTACCCATAGGCCCATCCCCCATGCTAGGAGATGTAAAAAGGTTCCCTAGACATAACCTACAAACCCTAGACACAAGCGAAACCATAGACAAAACTAAACAAGTGCAAACTTAACTTAATGGTTACATTACTTCCAGTACTGAAGGTTCAAATACACTAAGTTCACAAGGATACTGTCGTTATAGGTGGAGTGTCATCACAATGTTGCATAGGTTACCCAAGCGAATCTTCCTAGGTTCCGGCCCTCATCTTAGGTTACCTTGGTAACCTCTTACGAAACTCGGCCCCACATGCAATCTGTTGCGGAATTGAATATCTTTCATAATGACTAGATATCGATTTTTCCATTCTAGGCCTTCTCGACTCATCCCCAATTCTGAACTAGACCTTGAATCCATGAGTGAGGCTTATTTAATATAGTTAAAGGTATTAGACTACCTAATGTATTGATTTAGTTTTCACTGATTAACCAACTCTACATGAGTTGCCCAGGCACCACTTTGTGTGTCGGCCCTCATAAAGAGCCACTTCCCTAATAACAACATAGGGAAACTAATTCCACTAACTATGGGTGAAGAAGGTGCATATAAACTAACATCAAATTAAACAACAATATAACAATAGACATCACAACCTGTTCATAAAACCAGGTGTCTAATCTAAATAATACTATGTGCACTACCCTAGTTTGTTCAAAATATGGAATCATCATAAATACAAAACAATTCCCATTCAGAGAAACAGTATCTGGAAGACTTATAACCCCATATAACCAATTTTTCCCATACAATGTGCAAAGGAAAATATATAACTTAAAAACAATTCAGACAAATAAATATTTTACATTCGGATTTCTTAAATCCAAAAAAACCAGTTATATAATACACTAAATTTAATCAACTTTTCTAAAATTATTTTCTCAAACAATTAAAAGAAATTGAAACAATTAGTCTAATTCTGATTTTCTCAATTTCACATAAAAATAAAAATAAATATCAATTTTCTCTTTTCAATTTTATTGTTTTAAAAATGGTTAATCTCATGCATTTACATGCATCTAATAAAGAAACCTTATTTAAATACTAAATTATTTTCCTAAAACTATATAAATATATATATATATACATACATACATACATATATATTATATATATACATATATATATTATATATATATCATATATTTAAAATTTAAATCTAAAACCCGAAATTTGTTTTTAAAAGTAAATCGTATTTATAAACTATGTCACGTATCAGGCGAATGAAATTAAAATGGAATTTAGGGTCTGTGTTTTATACACAGCCGCCGATAAGTTTAGGGACTGTGTTTTTTTACAGCCACCGGCTCCATACAAGGGTGCCATCCTGTGTGGGTGGGGCGGCGCTGGGCTGCTCCCACCATCGCCTCCCTTAGGGGCGACGGCTGTGGGGATAGCCACAGCCCTTCCCCCCACAATTTTTTTTTAAACATAAATTTTAATACAAAATTTCTATAAAATCAATTTCTACGATTTTGGACAAATTCACGTACAGATATACAATTTATTGAAATTAAAATTCCACAGAATCACAATAAAAATTCATATATATATATATATATATGTGTGTGTGTGTGTGTGTGTGTGTGTGTGTGTGTGTGTGTGTGTGTGTGTGTGTGTGTGTATTTATATGTATATATATATATATATGTATATTTATATGTATATATATATATATGTATATTTATATGTATATATATCATTGTATACATATATATATAAATATATATATAATTTAATCAATAAATAAAATATTATAATTAGGTAATTATTTTCAGAGGGGGCTTTCTACAGGAAATTGAGAAATCTACCAATTTAACAATATTATCAGAAATTAACAATTTCTATAATAGAGGGTTTCATTTTCAAACCCAAATTCTCAAAATCTTTTTTACAGGGAACATTTAACAAAGTTTATCATAGAGGTTTTTGTTTCCTCAAATTAATCAGTAAGTTTCATTTACAAATCTACAGAGATTTTCTTTTGTTTCCTTTTGAGAATTTTCTATTTTTTTAACAATAACCTTCTATGATGCTCTCTGATTTCACTATAAAGTTTTGTTTCGTAATTTACACAGAGAGGTAACAAATTTTCTACAGAAATATTTTCAACAAAATTTTACCGAGAAGAACAAAAGCTTCAATCAAAATTACTTCTTCAGGCAATCTTTTTATTTCACAATTTAACAAAACTACTACAGAAATAAATCTTTATACAGGCAATCTTTTCAATTCAACAATAAAACCAAATAAACAACAAAGAACTTGTTTTTCTATAGTTTGAAGAATTGACAGTTAAAGAAAAGCTTTGCCTGCTGCATGCAACTTCCAAAGCCCTTTTCAAATCTCCACTTTCAAAAGATGCAAATTACTAAACCAGTAAATAATCCCGAGAACTTCTTCCAAATTTCTTTAAAAACCAAAACCCCAAAAATAAAATCACAATTTTTCCAGCAATTCTCTGTTTCTTTTTTTTTTCTTTTCCGTGAAGTGCTTCTTGCCTTTTCCAGTTCTGGCAATATTCTCTCTGAGAAAATCCTCAACAACCCTTTGCATTTAATTTTACTAACACACATGGAAAATCAAAAATATCCTCTAACAAACTCACGGATACTTTCTTTTAACAATTTTAAAGAATTATTTTATTTTATAGAATTTCAAATTTCAAAAACTAATTTCATTTTTTAATACATATTTAAAATTTCAATTCACACAAAAGCATTTAAACTATATTTAATTTATTCACTCAATAATAGGAAATTTAATCAATCAATTAATTTTTTTAATAAAATAACTTTAATCACAATGATTAAATTATCTTACCAAATAAACTAATTTAATTAATTTAATAAAATATGAAGTTTTTATCTACGATATTTAAAATTAATTAAATAAGAACTAAATTATAAAGAACATTAATCTAACATTAAATTCACAAAATAAACCTTGCATAACAAATAACAAGACAAACAAAGACGTGAAAACCAAACATACCAAGCCTAAACTAATGACATACTGTGACTAGGTTTGAGGCTAGACTAGGAAAAACCTCATTACTATCTCCCAATCAACATTACCGTTGAGCCTAGACATGCTCAGACCTGTGAGACCAGGTGGAGTCGATGTCATGTATCTACAATCCTACAATCAAACATATAACATACATATATATAATCCATGACTCAAACACACCGTGAGGAGAAAATTGTGGAAATCACAGGGCACTCAGAAGCGAGTGATGCAACTTCGTTCTCCTCACCAATACAATATCACATCGAACTAACAAAATAAATATCAATTAATCTACCATGAACATATATAGCAAAAAACATCTCAAGTAAACATCTATGCTACCATAAAACATGTCAAAAATAATCACCACCAAACAGTGTATCATCACATCATAAATTAAATCCACAATTGCTCTACTGTTAGTGATCAAATACATCAAAACAAAGTATTAGGGTCTATCAAAGTGAAACATACTGTCAGAAAACATAAGAAAAATGGAGGGGTACTACACTCTATGCTAAGCCATCCAAGTGTGCTTTTGGTCTTAAGGAGGTGGAGTATTTGGGACACAGTTTCACATGAAAGAGTAAATGTGGACCCTAACAAAATTAAGGCTATCATGGAATGGCCTATTCCAAAAACCATTAAGAATCTGAGGGGTTTCTTGGGATTGGCAGGGTACTATAGAAGATTTGTGAAGAATTATGGTCGTATAGCAGCATCTCTCACCACTCTATTGAAGAAGGATTATTTTCATTGGAATGATTCTTCCAATACAACATTTGAGAGATTGAAGGAGGCTATGTGTACAACTCCAGTGCTTTCCACTCCTAACTTCACCAAGAATTCATTGTGGAATGTGATGCTTCTGGAAATGGGATAGGAGCAGTGCTCTTGCAAGAAGGTCGACCAAATGCTTTTGAGAGTTGTCAATTAAAGGGTAAGAATCAACTAGAACTTATTTATGAGAAGGAAATGCTAGCAATCCTCCATGTAGTTAAACAATGGAGGCCTTATCTATTGGGTAGACACTACAAGGTTAAGACAAATAATGATAGCCTAAAATATTTTTTGGAGCAAAGACTATCTTCTGAAGAGCAACAAAAATGGGTCACTAAGATGTTAGGATATGACTTTGAGATTGTATATAAAAAGGGGAAAGAAAATATTGTAGTAGATGCAATTTCAAGGAAGGATGAGAAACATGAAGCCTTATTGTGTGCCCTTTCAATATTACAAGCAAATTGGGCGGAGGAAGCCAAAGCAGAGTGGAAAAATGATGTTGCGACAGGTAATCTCATCAAACAGTTAAAAAGTGATCATAGTAGTTCAGATAAGTTTTGTTGGAAGGGAGATACTCTTTGGTATAAAGAGTGTTTGTATCTCTGCAAGAATTCAACTCTTAAACACAAGATTCTCACAGAGTTGCATGAGTGTCCTATGGGTGGTCATTCAAGATTTTTGAAGACATATCATCAAGTCAAGTAAGATTTTTTTTGGGAAGGGCTAAAAGGTGATGTTTAAAAAATTTGTGGTTGAATGTTTGGTTTGTCAAAGGAATAAAGGGAGAGAATTAAGACACCAGGTCTGTAGCCCTTATCTATTCCTAGCCAGCATTGGGAAGAGGTATCCATGGACTTCATCACAGGGCTTCCCAAATCTAAAGGCCCGATGCAGAGCATCCAATGGTGTAAGGGCAATCTTGCATCACCCAAAATAGTTAAATTTCAAGTTTCTCAATTTTTAGATGTTTTTACATTTTTGGATACCCTTTTCGTCATAATGAAATTCTCAATTTATGGTTTTTATTTTCTATTTATGGGTTGAAAGATATTGCAGTTTTAGTTTCCTAGATTTGCACCTGAAAATCTTCCGAGTTAGATTTGAGGCACTTAGAGCTTCCGAAATGGCCCCGAAACTTGCCGAAATCGGCATAGCAAATTTTGAGCGTGTTATTGACTTTGAGACCTTTCCAACAGTTCAAACGGTTCACGAATCAGAGTCCTAGATCAAAAGTTATGGCCCCGGGAAGTTGGCGCACTTTCTAGAAGATACAATTGCAAATGTTCTTTTAAAATTTGAACTTCAAGTTGTAATTTTTCGGCGCCAAACCACCTAAACTCAAATTTGAATGTTGTTTTGGCTCCAAAATAAAGAGGAGCTCTATTTATGGGTGGATTTCTAATTTTTGG